>JARCZZ010027390.1:2779-44705 GCA_030323915.1 Brotogeris chrysoptera
CCAGCCCCCACCCCCCCGAAGGTTTCTCATCCCTTGACGAGAAAATTCTGTGTTACATCCTGATGGCTCTGCGGCTTTTTTTAGTGCATCACAACAGTGGCACGATGACCTTTGCTTCGTGCCACACAGATTCGGGTTCCTGATAGAGCTGTGACCGCAGCTTGGGCACCCGTGCACACACTGGTGCACCCATAGTCATGTACCTAGGACAGGCCATGATTTAATTCTGATTTTTTGCCTCTTTGTGTGCGTGCGTGCGGCTGATAAACATTGGCAGAGGGTAGGGAACGCAGTAAATGCCAAAGGCACGTCCATCCATTTCGCCAGCCCTTCTTGCCGCTCTTTCCCCGACATTGTGTCAGATATCATGAGATTTTGTGTAGAGAGGGGTGTGCCCTGTGTGGATAGCAGGGGCCTAAGGTTTGGAAGGAACGTATGTGTACTGGGGAGGGAAGAACTGGGGGGGGATATAGACCTGATGATGCTAATAACATTATTTTGGTCAAATGAACGTCTGGTGATAATGATTCAGTGTAACCATCCGTGAAATACATGCTTGCGACACACTGGAATAAAGGTTACTCCAGGGAGCTCCGGCAAAGCCAGGCATGCCTGGGGGAGTGAGCCATCCCCTTGACGGAGGAAACAAAATTCATAAGCACCCCAGGCCCCCTCTCCAACTCCTCCTTGCGTGTCTGAACTGGAGGACATTGCGATGGAGAGAGGGGGTGGGCTGCACTGGAGCCAGGACCAAACAAAGCTTTTCCACCTCATTCTCCCATGCCATCCTCCCTTGCCCCCTTTGAGCTTATCCGTGCTGTTGATCCAGACGGTATAAGAATATCGCCATTTCCATGCAGTCCCTGCTGGAGGCTGGGGGGAGGGAAGCTCCTTGTGTTTCTGTTGTAGTATGTGCAAGAGAGCCACGGCTTTTCAGGTCTGAGTATAACAGGGAATATGCTGGGGTGGGGGAACAAAGGAAAATGCGAGTTTCTTCCTCCATCCATCCCTTCCTTCATTCCTTCCCGCAGCTAGAACATGGGGAAGGGCCAGGCAAGCCTCGGCGGGTGGTTGCGGTGGCTGGTGTGCCAGGGTGGGGGAGCCTAGGCAGTAAGAGGGAGGCTTTTCCTGGGTTTCAGACAGGACAGGACCCTCTCCAAAGCTCTCAGACCTGCTCAGCAGCTTCTCTGGGTGCAAAGGACCTCCTTGCTTGGTTATGGGCTGCTCGCACCCATGTAGAGGGGAGCTGGGGGAGGAAGGTGGCTCCGCCAGCCACTGCTTCTCATCTTCCATGTGTGGCTGCGCCTGCTTTGAGGTCTCTAGGTTTCTGGATCTTTCCACTTCGTGGAGCAATAGCAAAGCTGAATAAATAAATCTGTCCAGGGCTATTGTTTGCTTTTTGCCTTTCTTCTTCCTTTCTGACCTTGAGGTGCAATAGTAGGCTATAGCCAGGTAGCTGGGGCAGGGGCATCCCCAGGGCCCCATGCTATTGATGTTGGTGATACCTGGAGAAATACCTGTTTCCCCCACTCTCCTGCTTTGTGTTCACCAGACCTAATCTTGCCTCAGCTGCCCAGCTTCACCAGTAGTTGCTTTTTGGTCTCTCCTTGCCCTCCCCTTTATCCCAGTCTCTTCAGAAATGGTTGTCATGCTGCAGCTCTTGTGCTTGTAGTCCAGCCATGATTGCTGCCGAAGATGATGCATTGGCCAGCTGAGTGACAGGCAGAGGGGGCTGCAGGGATCGCATGCCTGCTGGCCTTGGGAGACTGCCTCCCTGATACCCTGCAGGATGAAGGTGGACCCTGTTTTTATGGCTCCTCTGTTTCCCCACTGACCAAGGTACTGATGTGTTCTTGTGACACAGCAAACCTCCTTTTATGAATTATTTGTTAGCGGGAATAGGAAAGGTTGGAAGAAAGCATTATTGTAGGTGAACTTTGATGACTGCAATGTAAGTTTTGTAGCTCACCAGTCTCTGACTGTGGTGTTTTGCCCTTCCTTGAGCTGGCACAGCCAATGGAGCAGAATGAAATTCACACAGCACTGGAACTTATTCCCGACCCTAAATGACTAGTATCCTTGAAGTGAGAGGGGAAACTCAGTTCCTGCAGAGCATTCAGAGGGTGAGAGGTGGTGCCAGGGTAATTTGTGGTAGTGATGATGGTGAATTATAAGACCTAAGTCCCTGTGCTAAAGGAAATGAGTATGTCTCCTCTCTCCTTTATTTTCCTCCCTGTCCAAGCAAGTTACCAAGCCATCAGGTACAGGCAATTCTTTTTGTGTTAGGATTGGATTTAAACCGTCAAACTAGAGGACACCTTCAGACTGCACAAAACCTTCTGGCTCTTACCTGAAGAAGGGAGAATTTAATCCCTTTCTTGTAGCAACAGTGGTTGTTTTGGTGGGTCTGCTGAACTTCTTGCTTTTGTTTTTTGCAGCCTTCTCTTGGGCTCTTGAGTTCACCTGTCTTGAAACAGAGTGTATTTCCCTCCCTTAATCTGTTTTTATTTGCCCTTGCAAATATTTTATTTGCCCTGCACTCTGGGCATGTGCAGGTAGGTGTCTGGATACTTGCTGAGCTGTGATATGCTGTAGGAAGGGTAAGAAAACACAGTGAGCTGTCCAAGAGCAAGCTGAAGGAGCCAGAAGCTTTATGATGACCAAAAGCTGGGATGAGAGGTGGCCTCTGATGATGATTCAAGAGACACAGTGTTTAATTTAAAAACGAAATGCATCTGACTATCTGCCCCTGTCACCATCAGCATAAAGAAGTGTCAGGCTTTATTTTGGGAGTATTGACAATGCAGCTGGTGCCAGAAATTACCCAAATTTTGGTTAAGCTTTGGAATTTTTTATCAGTTCTCCCTCTCATCCCCCTCTTCCAGTTAATAGCAGTCTGTTAATCCAGCAGAGTTGGCTCTTCGTGCATACAGCAAATTGTGAGGAAAGTATTTTGCATTTCAGAAACCAAGCTGCTTGAGGGACTGCAGCTGCTTGAAACCAGCACACTACAGAATCTTGGGTCAGGTCATTTGCTTTTTTCTTTGGTTTCTCCTCTCATGGGCATAGACAAAGGCAACTCGTGTGTAAAGGATTCTGAGAACTAAAGGTGGTGATTTGGCCGCTCACCGCCAATCCAAACAGCCAGACCGAGACATGCTTGTAGAAGGGCAATGTGGGAGTTCTTATTCTGCCTTTTTCCTTGTTATGGGCAGTGGATGGGGTTTTCGTGCTCTTCCTTTGTACCCTTTTTAATTATTATTATTATTACTTTACATTGGGCTAGCCTGAGTATGGTTTTACTGATATTTAGTAGGGATCAAATGCAAGGTCCCTGTAGTGGTGTGCTTGAAAAGTTGAACAATAAGACTCCTAGTGGAAATACGCCAGTGGTGGTGTGAGATCCTGCGTTCTTCCTTAAGGGAAGGTGAGGATACGGTTTCTTTTTTTTTTGCCGTTCACAGAAAAAGGTACTCTCTGAATACTGGACAGCTGTTGGGAACTGTACACCACACAGCCAGCTTGGCAGAGTCCTCTGTCTGGGCTAAAGCCTGCAGGCTCTCGGGACTACGGGCTGCTGCAGGCATCGCTGTGTGGCTTTGCAGAGGGTGGTGGAGGTGCGTTTACAGCCAGCAGAAGTTCAACTCTGTCTGAAATGTGGCCCCATGCTACAGAGTGGATTAGCCCTTCATCTGCCTTGCTTCCCCATGTCTCCTAGAGCTTTCCCCTTGTCTCTCACAGCGCTGCGCCTGAATTCTCTCCCAGGCACACTCCCTGCCTGTTTTTTGTCTGCTGGCAGCAGGAGTGAGCCAGGGTATTGGGAAAGGGATGCCAGTGTTGAGGGGGGTTCTGTCAGCATACCTGTCGTCTTGCAGCAGTGTGCTCAGTTCCTGCCCTTTCCAAATTCCTTTCCTCTGCCCTTGATGGTGAGGGATGGCTTATTTCGAACACAATCTGCTTGTGTCATTCCTGGCCCTGCCGCTTGTCATCCATCACATCACGGGAACTAATTAACACTGGTAGCTTTGGATCCTGGGAATGACAGTGCTGGGAGAGTAGACTCTTTCAAAGATCTTGATGTCTCTCTTCATAACTAGGGCAGCCCAGCCCAGGAGTTCATGGACTCTTGTCTCTTGCCTGCTGCACCAACACTGTGGTGAGGGTGCCTGTGTATTGAGAAGGGAGGGTGCTCTAGACCTAGGCCTGCCTCATAATGCCCTTGACAGTGCTGCAGCATCCCCTGCATCCAAGTACCTCCCAGCAGCCGGATGAGAGCCAAGGAATGGGATAGAATAATAATTGATGAGGATGGGGGGAGGTATGATGTAAACCTTTTGAAGCTGCCGGTAGCTTCTTCACTGCTGTTGGGTATGTATATAGCTATGTTCGGTCCCAGAACGTGTTTGTGAGTTTGACCATGGGAGCATCCTCTGCTCATGGGAAAGCATACGGTCCTGTTTCCACTGCACTGCTGATCCTATTGCTGTGTTGATGGGTGGACGCGGTGTTGGCGTCATCAGGGGAATTGGTGTGCGGCTCTGATGGGGATAGCAGGATTAAAGGTGAGACATTGGTCATACTGTGAGGCTACCCAGAGAGCACTTGCTCCCATTCTCCCTCTGCTGTCTGTCTTTCCTGCTGGTGTGAAACACTTTAAGGAGGGGAAGAGTCCCATGGGAATGGAAAGAAGGGTAACTAAGCAAGAGGATGATGTTTGCTGGCAGCTGAAGGAGGATGAGGAGAGCTCCTCTCCAGCGGTGTATCTGTCTGGTAGGACTGGCTACATCTGCAGAGCAGGGAGGTGCTGGTTTTGCTTCAGTCTGCTGTTGCAGACCTTTTTTTTTCTTTCTTTCCCAATAATGTGTTAATTAAACATTGATTTCAGGGGAAAAAGGAATCTGCTTGAACTGCAGAAACTAAATGGAGTGTGGAGGAATGAGATCTGGTGAAGGATGTGTAGAAGGACCTTCTGTCAGCTGTCTTCATGACCAGTCATGGAGGAAAGCAAGGAAACGGCTGGAGAAAAACCTGTTCACCTTAAGTTTAGAGTCCTTCACTTGTCTTAAGGGGGAATCTTGTTCACAGTTTTCAACTGATGTATGCTAAGGAAATTACCAGGTAGCCAACTGTGTTTTCTTAAAAAAAAGTAACAAAATGCTTCATTTTTATTAAAAATCAAAACAAAAGAGGTATTTTTTTTTCCAAGGCATGTTATGGTTCAAGAGGCTTTCTTTCAGTTTGTCACTCTGATGATTGTAGTTACTCTTGTAGTTACTGTTGTATCTATAAATTAATCAAGCTGTGGTGCAAGTTAAGGCACCAGTCTTAATGGTATACTTGCTCTCGTTACTCACAGATACTTAGTTCGACTGACCTCCATTTACTGCATATGCATAAGTCAGTCACTGAACATGAGAATAAAATTGTGATGTGCACATTTAACGTTTTCTCTTCTGGTCCTCAGAGCACTGAAAGGTGAGACAAGATTGTGATATCTTTTCTGTTCATTAGACTGGAAGAACCAGTGGGAGGCTATGCTGCCCTCCTTTTATACTTCCAGGTGTTAGGGATGCATAGGGAAGATACATCCTTTCTTTAGTCTTGAGATTTTATCTGGAATAAACCTCTGCTGATATGAGCAATATGTTCTTATGACATTAAACAATTTGATTTGTATTCTTGCGACCACTGTGCTTTGTCTTCACTAGTTGTGGGAAATAATGGAAAGGAGGGAATAACCTGTCTGATCTGTCTGAGCATTGTGTAAGTCTGAATCATCATGCAAAAATCTCTGTCAGTTCATGCAATAAGCAAAATGGCAGCATTGTCCTGAGAAGTCTTGGCTACTAAATTCCTTTCTGCACCATCTGCAATATCAGGCTACAGAAGGATCTGCTGTGGCATCAGGACATATTTGAAAAGGAACAGATTAAGCCATGGAGCAACTCTTTCCCGGGAAGATTTTTGACCTGCTGCTGAAACCCACAGAATCACAGAACGGTTGAGGTTGGAAGGGACCTCTGGAGGTCATCTGATCCAACCTCCTGCTCAAAGCATGGCCACCTAGAAAAGCTGACCACATCCAGATGGCTTTTGAATATCTTCAAGGAGGGAGACTCCGTAACTTCTCGGGGCAAACTGTGCCAGGACTCAGTCACCCTCACAATTAAAAAGTGTTTCCTGATGTTCAAATAGAATGTTCTGTGTTTCCATTTGTGCTCCTTGCCTCTGGTCCTGTCACTGGGCACCGCTAAAAAGAACTTGGTTCTGTCAACTTTACACCTTCCCTCCAGGTATTTATATACATTGATAAGATCCTCCGTGAGTATTTTTTCTCCTGACGGAACAGTCCTAGCTCTCCAAGCTTTTCCTCATGTGAGAGATGCTCTCAATCCTCTTTGTGGCCCTTTTGTTTGACTGTTCCCATTATTTCCATATCTCTCTTGTACTGGAAGGGGGTGGGCAAAATTGCACAAAGCATTCCAGGTTTTGCCTCACCAGTGCTGAGTAGAGGGAAAAGATCCCCTTCCTCAAGGTGCTGGCAACACTCCTAATGCAGCCCAGGATACCAGTAGCCTTCTTTTGTGCAAGGGCACATTGCTGGCTGGTGTTCAACTCAGTGGCCACCAGGACCCCCAGGTCCTTTTCTGCAAAGCTGCTTCTCAGCCATGTGGCCCTCAGCATGTACTGGTGCATGACCCGTGAACATCACTACAGTGGTATGGAGTGTTAGCAAAGCCGGCAGGATGGTCCTTAAGTATTAACTTACGAAGCAGAAGTCTTGAGTTCTTTCCCAGAATGTGTCAGACCAGATTTCATACTGTCATCACTTTGGCCATTCACTGAAGAGTCAGAGGTATCATTTGTAAATTATTATGAGCTCCCTGAAAGGAAGTCTTTGTGTATCTGAGAACAGAATAGATCCAGTTGGAAGGGATCTACAGCGATCATATGATCCAACTGCCTGACCACTTCAGGGCAGACCAAAAGTTAAAGCATCTTATTAAGGGCATTGTGCAAATGCTTCTGACAGGGACAGGGCATCAACCACCTCTGTAGGAAGCCTATTCCAGTGTTTGTTCACTTTTTCTGTAAAGAAGTGTTTCCTAATATCTGGCCTGAACCTCCCCTGATGCAGTCTTGGACCATTCCTACACATCCTGTCACTGAATAGCCTAGAGATCAGCAATGAGGTCACCCCTCAGCCTCCTTTTCCTCCAAACTAGACAACCCCAGAGGCCCCAGCCACTCTCCATAGAACGTGACTTCCAGCACTGTCACCAGCTCTGTGCTCTGGACACATTCAAGGACCTTCACATCCTTCTTAATTTGTGAAAGAGAGGGATATTCCCCTGTCTTTAATTGTTCTGTTAGTTTAGCCAGTTACTGCAATCTTTTTATAGACCATGAAGAAAAAGAAAATATTGTTTTGACTTTTTTGGGGAGACAGGTTTGGGGAGTACAGAAATTGTGTGGTGGAACTAAGGCCAACCTTCTCAAGGGACTCTGTATTCCTTGTAGTGCATTGAAGTCCTGGAATCAAAATCTGCTCACTTCTCTGGTCAGCTCATGAAGCACTTTGAAAGAGGGTATGATAAAATGTAATCCCAGGCATATGCATTTAAAATACCTGCTACATATCTGAGAATCAAATGTTAAGGGCTTTATGGAAAAACACAAGGAAACAAATTGATCCTTGATGTAATTTCCTCTAAGTCGTTAATCAAATACATATTGATGGTGTCTGTAACAACAGTGGACTAAAAGGCATAATTTTGTTGAGCCGGGTCTTAAGGATTTAGCTCAATATAAATAGGTTTTTAAATGTGTCCCTTGTCTTCCTTCTCGGTTGATACAACCTTGTTAGTGAGTTGCTAGTAGCTCTGTTTTGTATAGCTAGGGTCATAGAGTGACGTGATGCCTGGGATGTTGCAGTACTTTTTGGCAGTGGATTGTAATTTCATTGAATTAATGTATTTTAGGAAGCTAGAGCGAGCTACTGTTTGTTTACTAAGGCCACAGTGTGTCAGGTAGAAATGCAGAGTGAAAAGGCAGTAACAAATTGATAGGCTTTTGATAAGACAATAGCTTTTAGGAAGTTCGCCTGAACCCAGTAGTTTGTCCTTCCATGCTGCCTTTGGTTCCATTGTGTAACATGAGGCAGGAAGTTGATCTGTACCTATTAAACTAGAAAATGGTCTGAATTCGATAAGGAGAAATTTATTAAATACAAATGAAAAGTACTGCTCTTGGGAAGGTGAAATCAAATGTCTACATGTAAAATGGGGGATAACAAGCCAGGCAACAGAGCTACAGGAAAGGATCTGGGAGGCACCACAGTGAGTCAGAGACTGAATGTGAGTCAACAGTGTGGTGACGTTGCAAAAAAGCAAATCTCATTTTAGGGTATATTTAATAGGAATGTCACGTGTAACGCATAGGCAGTAGTTTTTCTACTCTAGCAGCCGCTGCTGAACCCATAGCAGAGCTCTGCATCTGGTGTGAGCATCAAAGCCAGAAACAGTGGAAGGAGACGAGGAGAGGGCAGCAAGGGCAGTGAGTGCCATCTGTGAGGAGAGGCTCCAGGAACCCAGTCGGTTTAGTCTAGAGAGAAGATTGACGAGGAACGTGAAAAGTCTTCCAGTATTTAAAAGCTTGTTTTAAGAAGACAGTGATTAATTGTTCTCTGTGTCCACTGGGAATAGGACAGGAAGTAATCAGCTTAATTTGTTACAAGGAAGATTTGGAGATAGGTGCTAGGAAAAGCCTGGTGAGTGTTTGGATAGGTAAGCATGGAAACAGCTTCCTGAGAGAGGTTGTAGTGCCCTCATCACAGGAAGTTTTAAGAGTAGATGAGACAGAGAGATGCCAAGTTTCACCTAGGTAGTTTTATTACAGTTTTGGCCAGTTCAGAAGGGGAGGGGGCTGTCTGAACTCCCAATGCCTGCTCACAACACCTCTTACAGTCCCTGAAAGGCAAGCTTCTCCCCTTACTGGCTGTTGTGGTGGGAGCGTGGGGAGGCAGGACCAGGGTGAAACACTCCCCCTGCAGATGCCTCTGCAGCACCTTCCATGCCCCTGGCATGATCCAGTTTTACAGTGCATGTGCCCAAATGGCCTGAGGGAGCTTGAGTGTTCAGCAATATCAAATTAGCATCCAGTACTGTAGATTTTTCTGTTTCTTCAGATAATGAACAAGCAGAGGGCTGGCCTAGCTTTCTGCATCCTTGTAACTAGGAAATGGAAGTTATTTGAAACTCTTATTCTGCTTCCTGATTAATTTACATTGGCAAGATTTAAAGATGGAAAAGAAGACTTATACTTCTGCCTTCACCTGGTAAAAGACACTGCAAGTTTGTATGGTGTTACTACAAGATGATTTTTCTCTGCTTTTCCATCAAATGTAGTGGACAAGGGCAAGGATTTTTCTGTCTGCAACATCTTTTATTCCAGTTGCCTAAAGCAGAGTACTGTGTATTAGGCATTGCAAGGAGGTATATTAGCACCCAGTGGGTTTGTGAAGAAGGAGCCTAGTGCCTGATTCAGTAAAGACATGTTTTTCAGTACTTGTGAAAGACAGTCTTGGCGCTTCCAGAGAGGATTACGTTACTTGGGAATGGGGTTTTTCTTTCCTGAGGGTTCAACAAAAAAAAATAATCCAAGACATGCTATGTGCTGTGTTTCTTCTGTCTTTTCATGAATAATCTTAGGTTTACATGAACAGCCTGTCTGGAGCCAGTTGGGCCTAGGAGTCAATTTCTGAGCATCTCCAGTGCAGAGAGCTGGTTCCCCTAACAAACCTTCTCAAAGAAGGAAGTTTCTTCCTTTTGGTTTGACAGAACATCTAGGAATCTATGCTTGTTGAACTTGGACAGTGTTGGGCTTGACTACTACGTTTGTGCACAGTTTATAATATAACCACTTTCCACCTTCTTGCGTAAACTTGTAACTGCAAGCTCTCACCATTCTTCAGAATGAGTGGAGGGTGAAGATATTATACTCTACTTCTTGGCACTAGAAGTGAGTTAGGGTTGACACACAAAAGTAGGAGGCAACAGTTTGTGTGTAGGAAGCTTGTTCTGTCCAAGGAAAATCTAAAGGTTATATGCAGGATGTTAGTCCTGCTGCACTGCAAGACTGGTATCTTCTTCTGGAGCTGAGTTCATACACACTCACCATTTGGCGCATATGGAAAGCTCAGCAGATTCAGGCCTCAAGGATGACTGCTGAAATGGTTGAAGGTAGGTTGGGATGTAATTGTTTGTTTATGAGGCCCCATATTGCACCAAGTAATAATTGTTTACGAACACTGCTGTGAAGTCAGGAGGGAAACATTCCAATCCATGGAGATAGTAAGATATAAACTAATTATTGTTGTTATTATTATCCCTGCCTATTGTGGTAGCACCTACACAAGCCTGGTTCAAACACAGGGCAAAAAATGTTCCCTGCCCCAAAGAGCTAGCATGCTAAGGATGAGACAGAAGACAACAGATGGACACAGATAACTGGGGGAGTACATAAAAACAAAGATTGGTCAGCAGAATGGGTGGTATGATAGCATGTTGACAGCTTAGCTGCTGTCAAGCTTTCTGTAGGCATGTGGCAAAGGATTACAACAACAATTCAAGCTGTGGCCTTTGGTTTGGTGTTTTCATGTGTGCATCTTCCATCTGTTTTATTTAAACAGCATAATTCTCACTTGATGAAGTTTTACCATCCCAAAACTTCCCATTGTTCATCTGATGTAGGTAGGGAGACACACTGAACAGCAAAGAAGTGCCCACTGCAGTTTTTAAGGGAAACTAGTTTTTTATCATGGAAACAGAATTAAGGATTTTGATGTCGTGTGTTTAGAAGGATGCTGGGGAAAGACTGATGGATCTCAGGAGCAAGAATATCCAGAATAAGTGGCATAATACAAGAGGTTTGTTGGCCAAACTGGTGTCTTATCAAGGTGATGCAAAAACTATCTAACTCCATTCCTAAGCAACAGTTCTCTGTGTATAGGTTATGTCCTTAGTGTTGTATATTGGTGAGTGTAAGAGTGTCTGAAAGCATGGAGGGCTCTGATTTGGCTATACAGTGAGCAGCAGTTCCAGACATGTGGCTGTACCATGCTGCTGGGGAACTTGAGAGTGCTTGGCCTTAGGGGCTCTGTGTATGCCAGTGGCTCCATTCATGTGTGTGTCTTGTTTTGGGTGTTATGTTGAGAGGTACACAAAATGCAGGACAGACATCAGGTAATTTTAGGGTGTCCTGCTTTCTGAATTTGAATTATATTAAGTAACTTTTTGTGGTGCTGTGATGTCTTCTCTTTTTTACTGTGTGTCTTCTTGTTATCACATAGTATGCCAACATCAGGTATGTTATTAATGTGCCTTCTGATAACCCTCATCTTGCTAACACTCTATTTCCTATTTTGGCCTGCCATGCTATTTCAGTAGTCCAGAAGTGATCATGGGACAGTAGATGCAGTTGCATGTTTTACAGCATCCATGTAATGGTGAGTAGTTAAAATGGTCTAAAACATAAAGCTTGGACTGTTCAATCAAGTCTTATTTTCTGGGTGAAGTCAGTCACAGAATGGTTTGGGTTGGAAAGGACCCTAAGATGATCTCATTCCAACCCAGCTGCCACAGGCAGGGATGCCTCACACTAGACCATGTCACCCAAGACTCTGTCTAACCTGGCCTTGAACACTGCCAGGGATGGAGTATTTACCGCTTTGAGCAACCTGTTCCAGTGCCTCACCACCCTCACGCTAAAGAACTTCTTCCTTATATCTAACCTGGACAATACCAGAAATCCTCCAATAGAGGCAAAGTGCAGAATTACGGGATCATTAGTGCTAGAACACATTTTTGGGGCAAGCATTTGTGGAAAAGGAAGGTGGCTCTTTTGGGGTTTATTCCTGGCTCTACTAAAGAGTTCTGTGTACCTTTGTAAACAGATAATGAAAAACACTGTGTTTCTTGGCTCATAATGACTACATGCTTCCATTTATCCTTTATGCTCATTTAGTGGATGGTGAAGTTTCACAGCTGCTTGTAGAGTTTTTAAGTTCAGAGCCAAAGACTAAGGAGAATGAGAACCAGCCATTTAGCTCTTCTTGAGCTGAACATAACCAGCAATCCCAGCTTCTTTGCATATCATACTCTAGCCTCTAACCATCAGGATAGTTCTTGCAGTGGTGAAAGCTAATCATATAGTAAACTTTGTTGGCAAAAGCGCAAACAGCAGGTCAAGGGATGGGATTATTTCCCCATACTCAGACTTGTGGGATCACGTCTGCTTACTCTGCTTGGTTCTGGGCTCCCCAGTACAAAACTAATGTTGGCAGTAAGTCCAGCAAAGAACCTCTGAGGAACACTGTTAGTAACTGGTTGCTATTGGGTTGTTGTACTGCCCACTGCTAGCCTTTGAGAGCAGTGGTCCAGTCAGTTTTCCATATACTTTGCAGTATCTGGTTCCAGTTGTCTATAAAGAATAGATTCATAGAATATCTTGAGTTGTAAGGGACCCACCCATTAGGATCTTTGAGTCCAATGCTAGCACTGCCAAAAACTAAATCATATGATTAAGAGTGCCATCCACATGTTCCTTGAACTCTGACACGGTTGGTGCCCTGACCACTTCCCCGTGGAACCTCTTCTAGTGACTGACCACTGTCTCAGTGAAGAACCTTCTCCTAAAGTCCAATCTGAACTTTCCCTGATACATCTACATACCTTTGTTTACAGTTATACTATTGGAGACTTTCAAAAGTTGTCTATGATCTTCTTTTCTTCATTGGACCTGTCATCTCATCACTGAAGGCAATCTTGCTCATTTTTTCCCTTGGTAAATCCATGCTGGCTGTCCCCAGTCTCCTGGTCATTTGTGTGTCTGGAAATGGGTTCCAGGAGGATTTGCTGCATAATCTTCCTTGGAACTTATGTTGGGCAGACCTATCTATAATTCCCTGAATCTTTCTTCTTGCCCTTTTTGAAGACAGGTGTGACATTTACCTGTTTTCAGTTATGAGGAGCCTACTCCCATCACCGTGACCTTTCCAACATGGCTGAAAGTGACTTCACAGTGCCATCAACCACTGTTGCATCCCTCAGTGCTGTTGGGGCGTCTTATTTAGTCCTGAGGATTTGAGTATGTCCACTTTGCTTAAATGGTCCCTAACTCAGTCTTCTTTTGCTACGGGTAGGTTTTCTTCAGTACCCTGGATCCTTCCACTGCACATGAAACAGGAAGGATAAGAACCATCCTTGCCAGTGAAGAACAAGGCAAAAAAAGGCACTGAGGACATAAGTGTTTTCTTTTTACCAGTAGATCTGTGTCCCGTTCAGCTTTGGGCCCACAGCTTCTCAGTCGTCCTTTTGCTACCAGTGTGCATTTGGAAGCCCTTCTTGCTGCCTTCCATGTTTTGCAAATTTTCATGCAATTTCAAGCTTTTCTAATTTTCATCCTGACACACTGAGGTGGAGTTTCAATGTTCCTCCTGGGGAGCACACCCCTACTTTGACCTTCCATTTGCTTCCTTTCGTGCTTGAGTTCTGTCAGAAATTTCCCATTCATCTGCCTGCTTACTTCCACACCCTCTTGGCTTCTCACAGGTTGAATTGGATGGTTCTTGTGCTGTGAGGAGTTTGTTCTTTTAAGATCAACCAGGTCTCCTGGGCCATTTTGCTAGATTATCCCATGTAAGTGCTCAGTGAATGATTTCTTAGAGCTCTCCAGTGATTCTTCTCTTACCATAATTGTGCTGGGAAAATGGTTCTATTTGTAAACTGGTTTATATGTCATTTCAGATTTGCTCATTGTTCTCCATAATTTTTTGTCTCTTTCCATGTTAAGCACGCTATACCTCTTCTCTCTTTTTCCATGTAAGTCCTTTCTGTCTGCTTTATGGCCACTGTTTACCAGTCTCTGTCCAGGTGTTTTCCTTTGGGAAAGGGCAGGAGGCACAAACTTTTTTTCTCCTTTATTCTGCCATTGAATTATTTCATGACAAAAGCAAATTGCTGTTTCTATTTCTTATCTCTAAAATGGGTCTCAAATTCAATATGAAGAGTTTAAGTTCTTTTTGTTGAAGATCATAGACAACACTGATTTATTTAATTACATTTAGTACACCCTTCATCTTAGGATTGGTTTGAGATTCTATCCTAAACTATTCTCTCTTGATGGTTGTCAAACTTATCAGCAGATGCTGCCAACCTTATATTCTGTGCTCTGCACCATATACCTTTATCCTCAGACTTTCAATAGCATTGCTGTTGAAAATCCACCTGAAATGATACTGTGGACTAACTATAGATTAATTGCCAAGACCCTGATTATTGCCACATATTTAGAAACTGAACTAATCAAGTTACATATTCCATGTAATGGTGCTGCCAGCCCTTTCTGGAGATTCTGTGCCATTGCTCAAAAGAGTAAAGACACAGTTTCCTTGTTTCAACCCCTTGCCCCCTGGCCCTCCATGATTTAAAGAATAAGCATCTGTCAATACTCTAGTCCTCCAGACTCCATGGAGAAAAATCCAACTTTATATTGTAATTGTATGGACAGTGTGCTAATTTTAGTGACTATTAATCTATTTAATTATAATACTGTATTCCCCAGTCATACACAAGAATCTTGTTGTGTATGGTGCTGTCCAAATGTAAATGAAAGCTTTTTAAAGTGATTTGTGTCTCTAAAGCATGCTCTTCTGTGGCCTCCAATAAAGATATCTTTTTGTAATTGACTGAGCATCAAGTACTGCTCCCAGACAGAATTTTTTGGAAGACTAACCTGCAGGAAGAAGTGAGTGAGATAGGTACTTGTTGGTATACTAGCAACACACTGTATGATACCAAATTCCTGTGTGCCTTCAGACATCAGGTATGTGTTGCAAGAGGCAGAGAGCTTAATTTATACAAGCTTCTAGATCAGAAAATTAACTGTACATTCAGACAAGTCTCTCCTGGAATGAATAAGGTTGGAGAGGGGTATGCTGAGTGCTGTGGAAAGGTGCTGTGACAAGGAGTTTAAAGGTGGTATCTGGGCATGCATTCAATAGTAAAATATTGGTTAAACCCCTTAGTTAATCTTATCTGTATAGTGGTCTTTCCCTTGTACTCCTTTTTTGGCATTTAATGGTTATGGTAAATAGTGGCAGTACATGGTGTGCACCTTCATGTCTGTAAGATCTGGTTTTATAGTAGCCTTGCAAAGAGAGGAGAGAAGACAGGCAAGGCAGCCTTTGCTTTACATCTCTGCTAAAGTCAACTACACAGTACTTATTCTAATGCTGTTGGTGTTGTGTCTAATCTCAAACGTGAGCAGACATAGGGCTTAGTAATTTGATGACCTCACTGTCTTCCCATCTTTCTCTCCTGATAACTAGATGGCTAAGAGGCTCAGACAGTGATAAAGCTAGAAAACTCAAACTCACCTAAATAAAACTTGTGTTTTGGGTGGCTTAGTATGATTAATTTCTTCCCTGAAGTCCTGGCTTCAAATCCTGGGAGACCATAAGTGAGGAAGACATGTGAAGGTCTTCAGTTATTCCCTGCTTGGTGTTTATGGCAGTAGTAGCCTGGGAAATTTAGTGTATGGCAGGCCTAGGACAATCAAAAGCATTGTAAGGAAAAGCTGAGGGAGAAGGAGGATCGTGGCTGTTTGGCACACAGCCTCTCAAACTTTCCCAAAAGCCAAACAATCATCTGCTCAGACATTTGCAAAGTTTGCACATTTGTACGCTCTGGTTGTGCACCCTCCCAGAACCCTCTGCCCCTGTGCCAAGATAGCACTTGGTGGTTCCTGCTGTGATAATATGTACTGGCTTCTGCCTGTACCCAGCAAATGTGAGCCCTCTGTAGAGCTGAGGCTCATGCTGGCTATGACAGTGTTTTTATAAGGCTCAAACTTTTATTCTCTACCTTATTCCTTTGAACCCTGCCCACTGCTTTGTGAATACTAACACCAGCCGATAAATTATCCAGCAGGGCTCTGGCACTTTAGCAGCCTGTGTTTTCAGTGGCATGCATGCATAATCGATCCAAGAGGCTGCTTCTGCTTTTAACTCGGGCATTTGCAGAGACCTTAGTCTGTTAGAGTTCTCAATCACAGCTGCCTGCATGTTTGTTCACTCTTCTGCTTGCCTTCTCCTCTGCCATCCCTCCCTCCCCACACACCTTTGCATTTGGGTGATGCTGTAGGCAACCTTCCTACGAGGTGTGGGAGCAACAGGTCCTGCTTGCAGCTTCCATGTAGACTTTGACAGGGTCCATCCTGACTCACTGCTTAGGTGTTGAAGGTGTGTGTGTCATCTGTCCCTTGGTGTGCCTTGTTGGTCAGGTGCTACTTCCCTTCTGTTTTCCAGGAGAAACTCTTAGCTGCCGCTGTGATACACTGCTCTTAGCTTCTTTAAGTACTTCAGAAGTTGCCTTACACAGTTGCCTGCTGACTGTGTGTAGAGTTTGAACTCTGAAGAGGTAAATGGCTGCTCTGTTTTTTTGACTGCTGAAGTTGACTCCTTTTGCCTTGGAACTTCTCAGTGTCCTTGCTTAGCTCTGTCCACAGCCAGAATGTCTCAGCTGAGTCTATAAGTTGCCACAGAACAGTCAGCCAAAACCTTTATCTGAACTTCAAATGGATTCAGCCTTGATTATCAAGGCTTCACTTATCTTTTCCCGTCAGTTCTTAGTAAGCCACCCTCTCAACACTGGCACATCATCATGCACCTCTGCAAAAAGGTTTGGTAATTGCTTCCTATGTGAGCAGTCAGTTCCCAGTGCAAGATTACACTATTTGAAAGGAGGAGCAGACAGGGGACATGCTTGGTTTTTGTGTGATTGGGAACTGGCAGTGCTAGGGCTCCGAGGAGCAAATGATGAAAATTAAAGGAGTGTAATGAATGATTTAACTGTAGAGCTGCTGGAGACATCATTGGGGCTAACGACATAGATGACAGTGTGGTAGCAAAAGAAGCCAAAGGAAGTGGGTGGAGAATAGGTAAGAAAAAGGATGTTTTAAGAGCAAAAGAGAAAAACATGAAGAAAATGACCAAGCTTCTGGTGAGGCAGAATGATATGGGGAAATGGGAGAGGCTGGGGGGAGAAGGGTTAGAGTATAACTTTTTTTTTGTAGTGAAGAGAGTGAATAAAGAAAGTAGAAGGCAGCTTTCTAATTTATGAAGTGTACCTCTAACAGAGCTTCCTGTGTGTGCCGACCCCACTGACATCTGGACAAACTGCATAGCTTGGACAAAACTTGACATCTGGACAGCCTGGCTCTCTTGGCATGGAAAGGGAGAGGGGAAAGCCAGGAGGCAGCGCTGGAGGGGGAAGGAGCAAGGTGGAAAAGGAGACAGTCCCTGGGAAAGGAAAGAATGTCAGGCAGTGGGTTGGACGTGGGGGAAGCGTGGGGAAATGTGGAAGGGAAAAATTAAGTGACGAGACTCATTTTGAGGAGGAACAAAATCCCCAAAGAAATGCAATGCTCTTAATGTTTTTATTCTTTGATGTAAAAACAACCCCCAAAACATTCAACATGCCTTCCCCTTAGGTGTGCTATTGGAGAGGTAGGTTGCAGTATGAATCATAGATGTCTCATGTTTCTAGGGTAGAGTGTGTGAAAAAGCAGATCACACAATTTACTGACATAAGAAAAAGGAGACTGTAGCCAGTATTGACACTGGCTGTTGAATGTTGAATATGTTTTTGTGCCTGATGGGAAATGTGTGTTTATTTGAGGCAGAGGATTTTCCGTGTGTGAGTGTTGTTTAAGGAGTACCCAGCAGCTTCATTTTACTTAGCTGAAAAAAGATGTGCTGTCCTTGGGCTCACTTGCTAATATTTGAGTTTCTGCAGTTACATTGCCATATGTATTTTTTCTTCCCTATTTGCATGGGCCTAGTCCGGCTCAACTAACAGGGGATCTGACTGCTTACAAGAGAAACAGTAAAACAGACTTAGCACAAAATATTGTCAAATGCATGGAGAAAGCAGTTAAGTGAAAGGATTTTTTCCTTTTAATCCTTCAGTTGTATTATTCTTAGGTGTTGCTGGTAACAACAGAAATAAAAAAGTACTCCAATAGAATAATATGGTTTTTTAAATTGGTAGTATCCTGTAATGAAATACAATTTGCCAGTGACAGCATACTTTAGGATTCAAGACAAATAGCAAAAAGGCTTTGTAGGTTTTTGTTGTTAATTTTCAATGTGCTTAAAATCAGTGTAAGATCAATTAAAAAGTGAGTGCAAATTTCTACATCTTAAAGCCTGCTAGGCAAGAAGATTCCAATTTTTTAATTCAGTTATTATCAACTGCCTTGATACCACTCAGATTTTGATTTATTTTTTATATCAACATCCATGTCCATGGTGAAAAGATTTGAGGAATTGTATCATTTTGGACCACTTAAATTATTGGACAGACTAATTATTCATAGTGAGAAAAAACACATGGATCAGCTACATAGACAATTATAGGAAATGAAAAACATGGAAAGATGATGTGAAGAAATGAGGAGGTTTGTATGGGATAAAGGCATAATGTTCCTTCTTCCATCTCATCTACTCTTTAAATATTACAGTCTGAGCAAGTTCCTGAAAGGACTCAACATGCAGCTTGTGACTGGAAGGACAAAACATGAATGTATGGATTGGGGAGGGAGGGTATTCTGGGCATAACTCCAGGTATGGACTCCAGATAGCATTATTATTGTGTTACTCTTTCATTTCCCACTGTGGGCCTTTGCAGCTCTCTTGTGGGTTGTCTGTTGCAGCCAGCCCTGCCCCTGTTTCCTGCAGGTAACTGCATCTGCTGTTGGTTCATTTCCTTCTCTGGTGGAAGCTAGCGAGTCAGCAAGAAGATTCATGCTGGCCCTTGCCACTTTCCTTCTGGATGCCACTGCTTTTCAAAGTCCCCAATCACATTTTCCTTGGCTAAAACTAGCAATGAAAAACATGCCTTCCATCAAATGACCAGCCTGAGGCTAGAATCTGTAATTGTGTATCCTCATCTCTCCCTCTGGATGGAGAGAGAGGCTTGTGCTTACCTGTGGAAGAACTCAGTTTTCTCTGCTTGGTGCGATAGTGGCAGGTCTCTTGGGGAGCTGACGTTGGCTGATAATGCCTGCTGGTAGTGTCCAGGAGCGGATCTGTGATGAGGAGGTAGAGGCCTGCTGTTAGAGAGTTGGTATGGGAGTGGAAAAGAAGTGAGGCCCAGCAACAATGTTCACGGTAATAGGGAATTGCAAAATTGGAATGACTTGGAAGAAGTGTGTATAACGCAACTTCTTAGTGTGTGCAACAGTTGTGTAAATTTAAAAGACAAAGTCTACCAGTGATCCCTCCCCTGTCTTCTCCGATGAGGGAGCAGAGGAAGTTGAGCATGCAAGGGAGCACTGTACATGCAGACTGAGAACTTGAACATGAGGGCTGTAGGCATGTAAGTATGGTGGAAGAAATGATGCTTACAAGACCAGGAAAAGTGTTCTTGGAGCCAGAAGACTTGAGAAGTATTGGGAAGACTTGAGAGTATTCTGCCACCTTCAGCTGAGAAAGCTTTGTCACATCTGGTTAGATTTTTCTGTGTAAAGTAGTTGGTGAGGCTCCCCAACCTCTCCCTAACAATTGAGATCTGTTTTATTGATAATAATTAGCACCCTTCCATCTGATTCTCTGATTTAGTGGGCATGGTTTGTTTTCATCCCCTTCCTATCCATTTCTTCTGTACTGCCTTTCCTTCTGCATGAGCAAAGACCAGTGTGAAGTGACAAGGGCGGTAAGGGTCTCTCTTCTGGATATAGCAGGTGTTCACCATACTCTGACAGGGAGGGCTGATGCAGAGTTCTTGGTTGACATATCAAGTGGGTGGCTTAAAGAATTACTAACTAACCATCCCAAAGAAGGATCAGGGCATGCTTTTTTGTCAGCAGTGCAGCTGCTTTTTGCATTGATAATGGCTAGATGAGGTGGATTTCAGCTGAGCATGTCTCCTGTTTCTTTGGTAGAGAGAGGAGACACTTTGGGTTTGTTTGAGTTCTTCTTGGGTGTCAGCTGTTGAAATATATGGTGATGAATTATACACATGCAATATGTATGAAGTTGAACTAGATACTACTTGTTATATTGTTCTCTGGTTTCTTTCTCTCTTTAGCCAAATGTTTCCTTTGCTGTGGGATGTGCTGCTGTAGCATGTTCTTCTCCTCTGAGGCTCAAATGACACTTGGTTTCTTGGCACTGAACCCAGACAAAGACATTTTGCTTCACTGGGGGTTATGGTGCAACACTTACTGGGAGCAATGAAATCAGGTTGTGATCCTCCCTTTCGTTCCTCTGAGATTTATCATCTAAAGAAGTATATGGAGAAGCCAGCAGGGCCTTCATAGTAAAAGCCATGCTGGCGCATGCCACCTTCAAAAGCAGAGAAAAGCTGCTTCCCTATCATCTGTTTGTTTTGGTGTTTGGTGGTTTTTGTTTTTTTTCCTGGGGGAGGTGAGGGCAGAGTTTGTGTTCCTGTGTCCTTTCTATACTGTCCAAGGTTTGAATACCTTTTTTGACCTGGTCTTTGTGCTATGGGCACAGTGCCAAATGGCACACTTGAGTATTGTACAGGGTCAACCCAGGAGACCTGGGTTAAGATTGAGTCTAAGTCCCAGGCACAGCACATTTGATAAGCTGTACTTTTCCCTAAGGGTTTTTTTTTTTTTCTCATCTCACAAAATAGCTCTTGCAGATTGGTATGACTGATGATGTCCACTCAGGAGAAGCAAATGCTGTGCAGTCAAACAGGTTGGCATGGATAGAAGCAGAAATGTTTTGGAATGGAGCCAGACAGTGAAATAGAAAGGCTTCAGGTTGTGTGTGCCATCAGTTAGGGGTCTCGGAGCTGTGGGTCAGCGCAGAGTCTTTCTGAGTTGTAGACTTTGATTTTCATTGTGGTGCTGGGGCTAATTTATTTATGTTGTTATAGCCATGTTGTGCGTCACCTTTCTAAGTAGAGTGGAAGAGTATGTTTCCTTGGGCTGAGCTTCTGTTTTGCCTTTTCTACTGCTCGTTTCTTCCTTGACAGTCCTCTGTGGTATCATGTCCTTTAATCCTTGTGCAGCAAAGGTTAATGTTAATGCTGTGTGTGAGGGAAGGAGTCCCTGCTGGCACACAAAAAGAATCATTTAATAAAAAAGTAATCATTGATCAGTGGCTCCAGTCTGTCAAAGGTCACTTATTGATCCATCTCTCATTGTGAGTCAGGCCCTCTGTTTTAATGACCTAATTCCCAGGTAACTTTCTCTGTTATTTTGTAGAAGTGGTGCTAGGAAATCCTGTCTATTATAGGAATGTCACTCTTGGCATGTCGTGCCAGGGAAAAAGAAAAAAAAGCCTTGCAGTAATCTCAGCTATCCATGCTTTCAAGTGCTCCCAGTCCTGCTTGTTTTGTACACTTGCTATCTCAAGGAAACCAAAAAATGCAAGGATCATGGAGGTTAAATGTTCTTTTGCTGCTGAGGAAGTCTCTTCAGGCCAGAACTCAAGTACAGTAACAGGAGTGATGCAGAGGAAGCTAAGACACTTGTGAAGTGGTAATCATTCCTTGTGCCTTAATTTAGTTAGGAAGAAGCGAAGACAAATACAAGAGAAGGCTCCAAATATAATCAAATTTTGTTGAAAGTGTCTGGCAGGCATTTCTCTTCCTTCTGGTCCTCTAATATGAGCTGTAGGAGAGCACACAATGAGATGTGAAGATGTCACATTTTTGAGTGGTTACAGAGAAATTGAAAAAGCAGCATGTAATCTGCTCACTGCAAAGGATAGCATTCACCAGCACTTCTAATGTGATTCCCCTTTGGAAACCTCCTGAGATGTAAAACTCCTGTGGACTCAACTAGTTGTGTTGCTTGTAGGAAGGTAAGTTTTACATCATTCTCTGCAAATCCCATCCACATGCTGGTTGCCAGAGGTTGCTGCACCTGCCTGCTTGTCGTGTCTCTCACTTGTACCCTATTCCCACACAGCACAAAAATACATAATACAGTGTTTTGCATAGAGTCTTTTTATAGGCATACTAAAAGTGGCATTAAAAATATAGGACTTAATATATCCTTTGCTGCAAGTGCTGCTACATGTAATATTCATGTTGTTCTAGAGTGCATGTGCACAGGTAGGGTGGGTAGCTCAAAAAAGCTGCAGCCTGCAGTGCACTGACTGGGAAAAAGCAGGAGGAACCCAGGCCAGAAGGACTGTGACATAAATTGACAGCAGTGGAAACTGAGACAACATTTCATGACATGATGTTGTAAAGTTAATAGAGTTAACCATGTTTTATGTCTTTATCTACAATCGCAGTTTCTGAAATAGGACACAGAGGGTTGATTTGAACCAGAATAGGCAGATGCTGGACTGGAAATGAAAAATGTGACTTTCTGTGGCAGTTTGCATCTGCTGTGGTGTAGGCATTGTTGAGGCTTTCTCCTGTGCTCCAAATCTTGACAGAACAGAGAGGAAATTCACATGTCTTTTGAAAATGCCCAGGTTAAATGTCAAGACAAAAGAACAGCTCAAAATTCCATCTTCAGGGCTTGTTGGCACCTTTGATTATAAAATATTCCCTGTCGTAAGCATCTAATAAAAAATGTAGGACAAAAGAGTACTTGCTAGCCTTACTGAAGCCAATGAAAATTGCTTCTGACTTCAGTGGAGCATATTTCTTTACTTCTTCTAATTCTTTGAATAACATTAATCACCTTCTTCCCCCAACAATTGTAGGCTCTCTAGACTGTGCATCTGATAACAACAGTAAGGTAGGATCCATCATCTGCTGTAACCACGACTTTTGGCCTTTCTCTTTGTCTTGATGGAGTAATGAACATCTCTGCTTTGTTTCTTTGCACCTTGTTTGCTGCTCCTGAAGCATTTCTCCTGGGATGCCTCACTGACTTTCCCAAGACATGTTGCACAGTAAATATATTGATACCATCTGCAGACAAGTACAGTTTATGCAGTTGTATTTCACCATGTACTGTGAGTAAGTGGAGGTCACTGATTTTTCTGTTTCTTGTCTCTTGTGGGAGCAGGTATGTGTGGCACTTCTCTGATATTCCACGGGGACCAAACTCTCAAATACCTGGTAATTTGTGATAGGTGCCTGTGTGTGTATCTCTTTGTGGTCTCCTCAAGCAGATGTGCAGAGAAAAGCTATAAAATTTCTCTGAGGATTTCATTGCGAGCTGTCGAAGCGGTTAATGAATAGCAGCAGGGTGCTATGTGGGTGTTTGCTTCAAGTCTCTGATTATAGAGGACAGGGGCTTGCACTTTTTCACTCAGAAGAAAAATGAAACAATAGTTTTTTTCTTGGGGGCTTCTTTTTTCTCTTTAGAGTGAACATGCCAAATTACAGAAGAGAAGCCCTGCTCCTCACTGGTGCATGGGTGCCAGCTGAAGCTACTCAGGGCTGCGATTTCCTGCAAACTACATAGGTAAAGAAAGAGTTTGAAGAAGGAGGTTCTGCTCTGGCCCCTCTCAGGATACATTATTTTCCATGGTTATCGATGGTCTTGTAACTCTCCAGTGGCAGAGCAGAATGGAGCCTTAAGTGAGCTGTGAAAGGCCATCAATAACTGTTGGAAATAACATACCAAAAGCTGGTCCCTTCTAAACCCAGTTAAAAGCAAACCCTGTTTTTAGTCTTTGAATTGACAGAATTTGTTGTTTGGTTAGGTTTTCACTTAAGGTGCGGGAGTGGCCATGGTGGCTGGCTATGCTATGGAAAACATCTGCTTTGGAAGATGGCAGAGGGGCAGGCCTGGGACTGAAAATGGAACTTAATTCCTTTTATTTTGACAGTGGAGGGGAGGAGAAAGGAGCAAATGAAATCCATGGCCTACAGCAGGGAGCACAGAAATGTGGATATGAATTGGCTTGTGGGTTGTGTGACGCGAGGGAGCTCTTACTCTATTTCTTGATCAGCTCTTTACACAGGCACCCAGTTCAGGGTCTGTTCCAGTGATGGAGGATAATGTTCATGTTCACAGCATCTGATGCAGGCCAAGAAGTGGTACTCGTGGAGTTGCCTTATCAGTAGCATCAGCTATCAACACAGTAATACAGGTTTTTGCAATGATACTCTTGCAGGTCAGAGAAAGTGGAAACAACTGCAACCTTTTTATTTTTTAAATTGAAAGATGTGGCAGATAGTTTGTAGCTACACAACATAACCATTGGCAAAGCAAGTGAGGAATAGAATCAACTGCTTCAGCTTTGGACAGCTTTTGATCTCTGAAGTGTTATGTTACCCATAGAGAGCTTACGGCACACAGTTCAGCATTTCCAAATTGGATAGAATTAGGTAGCAACACCACACCCTCTGCCCATTTTATTTTGAAAGATAGTTGCCATTAAGCTAAGCAGAACATCCAATTGATAACATTAATTTTTGTGGTGTATTTTCAAAGCTTTTTATGTGCATTTCTAAAAAAGCCCCAAACTAATCACATTACATTTTTAAAATGTTCTGCACAGTATCGTGATCATGGTATCACATGATCACAGTATCACAGACCCATGATCATGGAAGTGTCAGCCTTAATACCGTTATTCATTCCCCTTCTGTAAAACAGAGCTAGTGTTGTTTTAGCTTCTTTCCTGATGTTGAGCAGTTAAATTTTGTGACACACAGCCAATTTCCTTAGATTAACCTATGAGGTGTTAGTTGGTCTAATGGTGACCATCCTTGTAGATGATGAATATGAGGTAACCTCATTTGGCTTACGTCTTTCTTGTTATGAGATGAATTAAATTATATTTGCTGTTGACCAAGAATACAGAACCATGAACCCCTCAGCTGATGTGTGCTGTCTTGGTAAGCCACAGGGTGGCTTAACTGTGTGTCTGTGCCTCTAATATGTTACCCAGACCTCATACTCTTCCATCCAGGCCTGTCTTTTCTCCAGTATTTTTCCTAGCTTATAGTAAGAGGTTTTTGCATCAGAGACTTTAGTACAAACAAGCTGTGATTGACCTTTTAAACCAAACAAGCTTGCATGTTTCCAATATGAAGAGACAGCAGACAAGCCTCTAGCTCCAGGCGGAAGGTAGAAAAGGTAGGGATGAATATCAGAGGAGCAGGAATAAAGAACGTTGACCTTGCTATGTGGAGCAGATTAAAAACCCAAACTTTTGCTTGCTCTGTCAATATGTCTGACATATTGCAGGGCACTTTGTAGGAAGAGTCTCTGCTCTGTGGAGAGAGGAGGAGGGAACATGCCTATGTGCATTTATAGACCATAAATATTTGTTTTATGCAGGTTTTAAATTCTTGCTGTCATCTGAAGATCCCCAAAGTTGTTCTCGGACTTGGCATCTGTTCAGCCACGTAGAGGATTCACATGCATGTAAAGTCTGCTGTAGCGGTCAGCTCTGCCTTGGGATAAATGCGCTGTCTTTGGTTACTCCTAGGCAAGGAAGCTTCAAAAGAAAGGTGCACTGAATTAATGTCACGTGTGTGCTCTGGCCCTTGCCCATCCTGATTGTTTTGCCTACTTCATCCACGTTAGAGACTACACTTCTCTGAGAGTGTTTTCTAGATGAAGCTCAATGATTGCTGTACTCTTGTTTTTTAAGAGATTCAGTGTATTTTGTCCCTGGAATTGGGCAGCAGGGCTGACTGAAGAGTGTGCTGGCTAAACATGTAGAGGGCAGTTGGTTAAGATGGAGCAAGCTGCAAAAACTGAAATGTGAGGCAGGGATTGTGTCTTGGCTGTTCCTATGGAAGGGCTTCTAAAAGCCATAGTTACAATTTTGCTTCGAAAGTTGTCTGAAAGACTGTGCCTACACCATCTGTTTATGCTTCTTTAGGGTAAGTGCTTTTTGCCCCTTATCCTCATATTTTAAACTATGTTTAGTACATTTACCTTTGACTTCCAGTGATGAATTCTTTTTACCTAGGGACTGACATTTCTCCAGATTATGTTAAAGCATTCCATGATTCCAACTGATGACAAAGAAAGGCAAATATGAGTGCTGTGAAGGTCTCCCTGGGCTCTTACCAAATACAGATCAGACACTTTGGAGTTACTGTTTATCTTTGCATGAGCCCTAATTCAGGCTGTATTTCTTTGGTGTCCTGGTTTCGGCTGGGATAGAGTTAATTTTCTTTCTGTTAGCTGGTAGAGTGTAGTTCTTGGATTTAGAATGAATAATGTTGATAACAAAGGGATGTTTTAGTTGTTGCTGAGCACTGCTTACACTAAGTCAAGGACTTTTCAGTTTCTCACACTGCCCTGCTAGTGAGGAAGCTGGAGGTGCACAAGAAGCTGGGAGGGGACACAGCCAGGACAGTTGACCCCAACTGACCAAAGGGATGTTCCAGACCATATGGCATCATGCTGAACAATAAAACTGGGGAATTTGGCCAGGGGGTGGCAGCTCTGTGACTGGCTGGGCACTGGTCAGTGCATGGTGAGAAATTGCATTGTGCATCACTTGCTTTGTATATTCTTTTGTCATTATTTTTCCTTCCTTTTCTGTACTGTTAATCTGTCTTTATCTCAACCCGCTAATTTCACTTATTTCTCCCTGATTCTCTCCCTCATTCCACTGTAGGGAGGTGAGCGAATGGCTTTGTGGTATTTAGCTGCCTGCTGGGTTAAACCACAACACCTGGCTAGGAATGTATTTGAGATCTGAATCAGCTGTCAGGTTTTAAGTGCTGAGTAAATGGGAGTAGAATTTCAGGGTCTCTGTTGATGCTTGTGATCTATAGATTTTAAGGCCAAAAGTAGCCATTATAATGATTTACTCCAATTGCCTGTGTAATGGAGGAAGCTATATGACCTACAGCATATGCTTGTATACAGTGAAGCTATTTTGGAAACTTGAAACATTCTTGGATGCAATACACTGGGGACAGCTTCTTTCCCCTACCATCCTTCAGCTTTGTCTTAAATCCTTTCTAATATTTACTGAGCCTCTGGGGGTCAGACTGTGCCTTCTCATGTGGGGTTTCTTTTACAATATTTATCTTGATCAGGGTAGGAGCACAGGGCTGCAGAAGACCTCCTGAATTCTACGACATACAGCTGTATATCTTCTAAAGAAAATAAAACCCGTTAGTTTTGTGATGTCTGCCTCCTTCCTGGACTGATGGACAGATGGACGGATGGATGGACGGACGGACGGACGGATGGATGGATACTTCAGAACTTCAGTCTGCAGATTGTTAGAAATGCTATTTTAATTCCCAGTGTACACTTCCTTATAGCCAGTTTATACACCTTTGTTCTGGTGCCAGTAAATCTCTACCAAAGTATTCCAAGTATTTATAGATAGTAGTCGTCTCTTGTGGCCTTCATCTTATTAAGCTTAAAGTGCCATCTTGTCTTAGTCTCTTCTCATGAAATAGTCTCTGAGTTGTGTGGTTCATCCTCAGAAGCTCTCTTGAAACTTGCTTATAGTCTGGCTTCCTCCTTCGTGAACACAGGTGATCAGAATAGCATGTGCTGTTTCAGAGTGGGTCTAATCAGTGTCTGGCATGATAGCTGTAGGCAAGGGTCAGATGTGTTAGGGACTCTGGGTACTGCTGTAAGATAATGTATTGCCAGGCTTGTGTGCACATCTGCCTGTCAGGACTCAGCACATAACCCTCACGTTTTAAATCTCTGCACAAACTATTTTAGCTTATGTGGTCTTTACAAAGCAGAAGGATCTGATTGTCATGGCACAGATGATGGATGTTGGCCCTTTTGGTGACATGGGCTCAACTCCTGCTCCAGATGCACTGGGGGGATTTCATAAGCCCCATATGTTGGGGATAAGGTGGAACTGAGTAAGTCATTTAATTCAGAAGCCAGTATGCTGCTGCTTCCTGTTAGTGCATCTATGTTAAGCATCCCCCTAATGTAACTGCCCAGCCAAATTGATTTATGAGGTCAAATAATCAGATAGACAATACACTTAGCACAAAATAGATCCACCTTTAGTGTAATTGTGGGTAACACTTTTTTGATAGTATGTGGATCTGAACACATCTGCTTTTGGAGAACATGGTATAGTTGTGTGTAATAGTGCATTTGAACATGCCTTAAATAAAATAAAATGCAATGAACATGTCTTAAATAAAAATAGATGTGAAATGGGTATTCATATGATGCACTTCTGGTGTGGGATTACATATAGATATCAAACTATTTGAGTCTTGTGTTGATAATGAAGAACAACTGTAATGAGAATGTAAATTAGGGGATCAAGTGCAGCCTCAGTAAGTTTGCAGACAACACCAAGCTGGGTGGGAGTGTTGATCTACTGGAGGATAGGAAGGCTCTGCAGAGGGATCTGGACAGGCTGGATCGATGAGCTGTAGCCAGTGTTGTGAGGTTCAACAAGGCTCAGTACCAGGTCCTGCACCTGGGTCACACAACCTCATGCAATGCTACAGGCTTAGGGAAGAGTGTCTGGAAAGCTGCCAGGCAGAAAAGGACCTGGGGGTGCTGATTGACAGCTGAACATGAGCCAGCTTGTGTCCAGGCAGCCAAGAAGGCCAACGGCATCCTGGCCTGTATCACAAATAGCGTGGCCAGCAGGGCCAGGGCAGTGATCATCCCTCTGTACTCAGCACTGGTGAGGCTGCACATCAAATAATGTGCTGGGTGTTGGGTCCCTCACTACAAGAGAGATACTGAGGTGCTGGAGCAGGTCCAAAGAAGGACAACAAAGCTGGTGAAGGGCCTGGAGAATAAGTCGCACGAGTAACGGCTGAGGAAACTGGGGCTGTTTAGTCTAGAGAAGAGAAGGCTCAGGGGGTTCTTACTGCTCTCTACAGCTACCTGAAAGGAGGCTTGAGCAAGGCAAGTATCAGTCTCTTCTCCTGAGTAACATATTATAGGACGAGAGGAAATGGCCTCAAGTTACACCAGAGAAGGTTAAGATTAGATATTAGGAAAAAATTATTCACCAAAGGGTTTGTCAAGCATTGGAACAGGCTGTCCCGGGAAGTGGTTGAGTCACCATCCCTGGAAGTATTTAAAAGCTGCATAGATGTGGCACTTAGTGACATGGTGGGCTTGGTAGTGCTAGGTTAACAGTTAGACTCAATGATCTTAAAGGTCTTTTCCAACGCAAATGACTGATTCTATAATCCTATTGTGTGTGCGTACCACCCTATGGTGTGATACTGTAAGAGAAAATTTAAATACCCAAAGTCAGGGGAATGAAAGTTTCTGTTCCTGTAACACTACTAAAATCTCTTCTCCATATGGTGTATTGAAGCCATAATTATGATAAAATCCACAGGAAGAAAGAAAATCTTACATTTGTACTTGGGGCTAAATCATGGTTATAGTGGGAACTGGATGTTCATAATCTCTGAATTGTACACAATTAAGTAGTTAACATAATAAATATGTTTGTATTGCATATGGCCCAATTGTTAAAGAAGAGACCTGTGAGTCAAACATTATTTATAGCAGGCTGTAGTTGCATTTCTTAGTATTGTGTTTAATGGTTTCCTTGTTAGAGTTTGAAACTTTGATAAATGCAGAGATGCCAGGACAGTATGACAGGAGTTTCATCCCTCAGTAAATGTGAAATGATTTGTCTTTTATCCTTAACAAGAGAAGAGGGGCTTTTACAATAGAGGGTTCTCCAGTTGAGCAGACAAAAGTATATCGCTAGATGAAGTGATTAGAAGCTGAAGTATACAAATTTGGACTAGAAGTAAGGTGCCTGTCTTTAACAGCTGTGATAATTAGGCCCTGAAAAATGTAATAGGAGTTGTTGCTAACTCTCCATTAATAGAAATCTTTAAAACAGCATTGGCTTTTTTAATTTTTTTTTTCCCCCTGTTTCAAACAGAAATTAATTCAGAGAAGTTCTCAGGTCGGACGACCCCCAGGGATGTTCTCTGACTTCATAATCTGTGAATCCTCCCTGAGTCATATTCCAGCCTTGGTTATACAAAAAAAATTATTTTTGTGGTTGAGACACTGGGAATCACAGAAAATGTCCGTGGCTCACATTCCTATCTATAAAATGGATGTAGTATATTTTTCCTTGTATGGATGTAGAGATTTGAGATGCTTCTGTGCAGAGAAGCTTGGGATCTATAGGGCTGCATCTTTTTGAGTCAAGATGGGTGTTTGTAAGTAGGATTCGGGGACACACATCTCTGGTGTTGAATAGTAACAGATTATCTGCCAGAAAGTGGCAGGGCAGTGGTAGATTGGATCACAGCATCTCTTGCTTACGTATCTGGCATGTGTATGTGGTGCCAAGTGAGAGGATGACTGGCTGACACAACTGTTTTTTGATGTTTACTTTGTCTGGGAAGGCCTGTGTTCAGCAATGCCAGGCTGACTGCAAGCAGAAATGTGTGTGTGGGGAAATCCCTCTGTTTCTGGATGTATTTTTCTAGATGATCCAAGCTCCTTAATCGCCAGTTCTGTGTTGTATCTGGGGCTATAATGGAAGCTGGGGGTTGAAGTGGGTGGGAATGCTGGAAATGGTAGGTGATAAATGGGCTGAAATATACCGATAATTTTTCTAACCAGTGTTACAGATCTTCACTCCTGTCCTCTCTGTGGGAGGATGGTATAGACACAGAAAGTCACCATGGCCCCATAAGAATGTGCACATAGAATTCAGGATCACTGACTCCCACAGTGTGGGCAGTGAAAAGCTTCTGCCAGAACATGGTAGGTCATGACTAGTTTACACTTCTGCCACATCACTGCCATGCAGTTCCTGCCTGCTGTCTGTGTAAGGGAAGTTCTTGGTCCCTTTTGGCCCTGGGGTTGCCCTTCCCAGCTGCATACTGCACAGCACCCTCAGCCTGCCACTGTGCACCCTCAGTTTTTCAGGAGCTAACTGGATAAACCCTAGCCCATTGAACTTGCCTGTAACAGTGCTTAATTAAAGTGCAGAAAGTTTGAAGAGATAGCAAGTTAGAGCTTAATGCAATAACGAAATGGCACTATTCCACCATCTGCTTCCTTCAAGATGCTAATTGCTTCCTCATATTTGTTTGTTTTAATTAGGAAAGAACCTTGATTAAAATGGAATGAGGAGGGGTAAGGGTAGAGGAATGGAAGGCAGGGAGGAGAGGAAAAGGAGAGTGCAGGAGAGGGAGAAAGGAATGGAAGATGCAGGTTTGACCATGCTGCTGAGCACTGGTCAGCAGCTCTAGACTAACCAACTAGGAATAAATATTTTGGCATTCGTGGATACAGCTTGGACGAGCAGCATAGCGTTGTGTCACTGAGAAAGTTGTAAAAGATGAAGGGAACCAATGAAAAAAGCAAAAACATTTTTCATGGAGCAATCTTTGTTATAACTGCTTCTTACCCACTTCTGCCGAATCTTCTCTGATTGTGCCCTGTGACTGCAGTGCTTTGCTTTTTTTTAAGTAATAACCCACATGGAAGAACAGGTAACCAGACTTTCCCTATGTTCACTTCTTCCCTCTCCCTTGAACTACCATCCGTCTGCATTAAGTTTATCTTGGAAAGCCTTCAGTTTCTTATTAGCAGCTCCAGGTAAAAGAATTTTTAAGTGATTGATAACCATGTCTGCTTTAAGAATAATGTCAGCAATTTTCTGTGTAGATGACCGATAAAAGAAAACTTAAAAAGGAATTTAAAACCACACTGACCCATACTCTTTAAGTAGTGGCTTTGGTCAAAACTTCAGGGATAGGAGCTTGGAAACTTTTAATTGGATTCATCTGACTTCCCTTTGTCTCTCATTTTTCTGTTTCTTACTCCGTGCCTTTTTCTCCCCTCTTCTCTTTCCCCTTTTTAACCCTCTTGGGAATGAAGTCTGATTTCTCAAGCAGGTATAAATGTAATTAAAGTCAAACACAGCTCTTAAAAAAGGGAAGCAACTAATTTCTTTTCTGGGCCATTGGTGTTGTGGGCAGATCTTGATAATGGAAAAGCACCAACCTGGGAGCATGAAATGGGGATGCTGGAGTCACTGAAATAATAAAATGCTTAATAGCATGATGAGTGAAAAATGCTTGTTTTACAGGAGACTATAAGCCTTGTGTTATTCTGGTTTTACCTCTTCTTCCCCTCCCTGCTGACAGAGGCTGTAGTTTTGACATACCCAAATCTACTGTCCCAGGGTTTCTCACTCTTCCCTTTGTATGCTACTTAGGAATTTTTTTTTTTAATACTTTTCCCTAGTAGAAAGTAATTCCATTCCCTGTGGCAAACTGAAGGAATCTTGGGGTCAAGGAAAAATCTTAAATTTACTTAATCTCTTACCAAAAAATGGAAAAGAAAAAAACCCAACATCCCCAAGCCAAACCTCTCACATGATCAACCATTAATGGGTTGGTGTTTCCTTTGATAACTGTGGAAAATGTATATGCTTTACATTACAGGCACATCCCCTTAGCTTAGCTCCCACTTGTAGCACTGGCTACTTTGTTTTTTGCTATTCTTAAATTTTATCAGTATGACCACTGCTTTGTAGCAGACTAATGTGTATATATATAAACAATCATTGATCAATATGTACAGACAAATATTTTGTGGCTGGGAAGTTTAGTACATGGATGGGATCATATGTAGATCTCTGGTTCAAAATCAAATGCTTTAAGTTTTGTCCTTTAAATATAACACAATTGTTCCCTTGGGGCAGGATAGAAGACTCACTGGATCAATTCTAATCACATTGCTTAGTGTTGCACACTTGAATACCTCTGATACACAAGCTATAAAAGAACCAAAGGAGAACTCAGGTTAGTAGGGAACACAGATTGAGTGGTGTACTGTGGGACCTTTGGGTTTCTGGGAACTGGTATAATCACTGTCCATGGAAGTGTTTAGAAAATATGTAGATGCGGCCCTCAGTGGCATGGTTTAGTGGTGGACTTTGCAGTCCGGGGGTAAAGGTTGGACTTGATGATCTTAAAGGGTTTTTCCAACCTACCTGGTTCTATGATTCTATGACTCTGTTCTGTTCTTTGGACGTCTCCTGTTGCTAAATTAATTTGGTTTCTTTTTGTATTGTAAACCCCATCAGGATCCAAACTCAGTATGATGCTCTTAGCTTCATGTAATTCTTGTCATCCCACCTAGTAGATACATCGAAAAAGTTCACCAAACCCTCAGTGATATCTCTGGGTAGAGATGCGGAAGGACTGGGACTCCTCAGGTTGTGAGAAGAGGGCTGGAAAAGGGAGTGCTGTAAAAGCCACAGTGATTTGGAGAAGGGGGATGTGGCCTCCAGTTCCTAGATTACAACCAAGGCTGAAGTAGAGAGGAGAGGGGTGGCTTTACTAAAAGTGTGTGAATGTGTGCTTAGATGTTGAAAAGCAGGACGTAAAATGGCTGAGCAGGAGGCGGAATTCCACTCTGGCAGTGGACAGTATGAGAGGGCACTGGAGCAAGAATCTGGTGAGGGAGAAAGGAGGGAGCGCACACCAGTCCCTCTTAATACAAAATTGCTGCAGTAAAGACAGAGCTGCTTTCAATGTGCAGAGTGTGAAAAAGTACTGAAAGAGGAGGTGCACTGGCTGGGGTTGCAGGGGGCATCAGTATCAAGCTGGTGTCTCAAAAAAATACCTTCAACAGGAGATTTTTTTCAGCTTGGCGTTACAGAGGCTGTTGGGGATGAACGTCTGGAGCAGAAGATGTCCCTGTGTGTTTGGGGATTCTTAGCTTTTATGGGTGTGAAGATTAATAGAAATTCGTTCTTGAAGTCTGTGAAATCAGTTGAATCAGTGTGGTGGGTTTGCGTGTCTTCCCCCTGATCTCCCCCCAGCAGGGATGCTTAAATCTTTTTTTGACCTTATTGCTATTACCTACCTAAGCAGCAAATATTCTGCGAAGCACCAGTATAGCCTTCCTACTCTGCTCAGTCATGCACTCATGCCTCTATGGTACTGTTACCTCAGACTTTATTTTAATCATCATGAAACAACCTGCAGTTCTGTGGTTTAAAATCAACTAGTTGTGTGGTGAATGGCAGGTGTAGTTTGGTACAGTTGCAATCTTAATCTTTCCCACTTGTCAGATAAACCTATTGGGAATGGATATTTTAGGAGGTATATTTTGAATGCCTCTAATTTTGCTGCCGTGGACAAGCAGTGTGTGTCATAGTGAAGCTGTATAGGATTCTCTTGGGTGACATCTGACAGCCAACGGTGAGCTGTAGTCCAAGACAACAGACTGGCTCGGTGCTGCAGAGTAACTGTATACTTTTATTGACATGTATTTTTTAACAGGTGACTACTTCTAGCCTGTATTTGTGAGGTAATCGGAAGACCACAGTAGGCTGATGGGTTTTATATATCCTTTCCTCTTTTCATTTAATTCTGTATGAAATCCTACCTTAGGGATTCTGTAAAACCAGTTTAAAGTGATGTGCATCTTCCCTTTCCTGTACATTGTGGACACAGCTTTACTTTTTGCAGCAGTACACATTGCGCATGTATGAAAACCAGCTGCCCTGAAAGCAGCTTTTAGTTTCTCTAAAAGACCAATGTTTGCAATGAAACAGCTAAACCTGTGGTATTTTCTTATAAGGCTAACTTAAATATGTGCTTTGTAGCTTTTCCCCCTTTACTTATATCTTAATTAAATGTATAGAGGGATTTTCTCCTGTCAGATGCATGTCTTTTTAACTTCCCTTTATTTTTTACTTTTGAAAGAAAAAGTAATTTTTTTTCTTCCAGAAAAGTGGAGGAACCTTGGTCTCTAAAGCAAGCTTAAATAATTGTACTTAGGTGATCCTTACTGCCAGGCAGTGCTGCATAAGAGCATCCTGCCTGACTTTACACCTTTCCCTTTGTCCTGGTTTAACATGGTGTAAAATCACCCTACCTCTGAGTCTTTTAGGCGTTTTAGATGATCACTGGTGAAAAGTGGAGGTAAATGTACCTATTTTTCCCTCACGTGGTTGACTGCATTTTTTTTTGAGCCCTAAACGGAAGTTCTCCCTTTGTGGGGTTTAGGGAAAACAGAAGGGTTGCGCATCTCCTGACAGAACAGTGCCTATACTGCAGGCCGTGATTCCTATTTAAAACACAGAGTGTCTGATGTACAGATTCACTTGATTTGTATTTAAATGGAGAAGGTGAGTGCCCTGGTTTCCCACGTTGTATCACAGGAGGGAGGTATCACATGGCCAGGCATGGCAGTCCTGGGAGGTGCAGACCATGTCAGCTCCACCCCTGGTGCCGAGGAGCTTGGGGGCTTGCTGTCCTCTGGGAAGCTGTCTAGCGCTCGTGGAATGAGAGGGGAGCTTGAGGTAGGTCAGGAGTTTGGGGCAGACGAAGGCTTCTCCTCTCCCTGCCATTGCCCTGCCTTTCTCCCTGCCTGCTGAGTAAACCTGCACTTCTTTGGGGCTGAGCCATCAGGAGTAACAAAAGAAAATCTGCTGTCTTTTATAGGTGCATCTTGCCTTGCTTAATTTGAAAGGGGACTATTAATGTCATAAAGGAAAATAGGTTGCTCTTATTTGCTTGTCTTTCAAGTGGGTCCAGCACTTTACAATCACTAATTAAACTTTACAATGTGGCTGCTGTGGTCTTGACTGTATTCCCTGACAGAGCACTTTGCCTCAGGTCACACAAACAGGTCATGAGCGCCTTCTTTTGACTCAGTGTATGTACCCTGGCTGCTAAGAGTATGAATCTTATTGCATGAGGAGCGACCGAGCAGCACAATATTGGCAGCCAATAACTAGGTACCATAGATAAAATGAGTTAAATTAATGTGTGATGAAGTTACACAGGGGAGAAGTTTGGCCTAGAATCTGGCAACTGGCAGGTTGCAGGAACCATCTGTTGCCTGAGGTACCAAGTAATAATTTCTGTAGTTACTTCTAAATCTCAGTTACTCAACACAATTTGGAAACAGAAGTTCTGCCAGGTTATTACGAGCACTTCAGGTATGTTTTAAGTGTTGATTAGAAAAGCTTTTCCCTCTGTTTCTTCCAGACCTATTTTTGTACTCATGACAGGTGTGGGGTGGGAGACTGGAATGCTCAGTCTACCCAGGAATGAGTGCTCTCACTAGTGATTTTTTTTTTTCCAACCCATATGTTTTAGCTATATCCTAGGCAGAGCAGCTCCTTAGATGGAGAGAGGAGTTCTACATGTTCCTTTGTTGTTTATCTTACTGGTAGACGGTAGAAGTATCATTGTTGCTCCGGCAGAGGAGGTTTGTGGTGGTTAATTTAGAAACTGGGGCTAATCCTGCATCTTTTCTTATTGGCTTCCAGTGTGCTATCACCTAGCAAAAGCTTTATTCGGAAGAAAAGGATGAAAACCGGTGCCAAAGAATAGCGAGAGCCATCACTGCCATATCACCTATCTCTGGAGCTATGCATAACTCCCTAGCCAGACACTAAGCTGAGCGCAGGGCCTGGTATGAAGGGGAAAAAGTGGGGCTGTTAGCAAGAACTGCTCATAATGTTTTTGTTAAAATAATGGCTTTTCAGACTGTGAAAACAATGTTAGCAGAAAGGATGTATTATTCAAAATGTTCAGATTCTTTTGTTGAAAGGGAGGGAAATACATTTAAAATTGATTTGAAATGAAAAGTCATGCAATTGCTAGGAACGAAGCTATTTATATAGCAGCCTGTTTTCCCATTTTTCCTATTCTGTGCTTCTTTCCCACAAGAAATAAAAAGAAACAACAAATAATGACTGGAAGTTACTATAACGAAAGCCAGGTAAATTAAAATGTTTCATTTCTAAATCCAGAAAATTCAATGAAAATGCTGCTATATAATAAATGTTTTTTTTTTGTTTTCCCTAGGGCTTTCATAGCAAACAGTTGTTCTTTGTCAGCTGTATTGCTAACTGTATGGAGATTTGTGTTTAGTATGGAAAAGCACAGAATACGTTCCATGCAGGTACTATGGAGATATTCCCTGACCCACTATTGCACCTGTACCCTGAGAGATTCTGTCCTGAGGAGCTGCAGGAATTCAAGTCTTCTCCTCACTCTCTCTTTTTCTTTTCTTTTTTTTTTTTTTTTCCTATTTTTAAGATATTTGAGTTTGAATCCTGACTTGAGCAGGTTGAGTTGGGATTTTGAATTCGCAGCCCAGTCACTCAGAATGTCAATTGTCTTCCAGGGCACTGCACTGCAAGTCCCAAGGCTGGAAGCTCTTTAAAAGACCATTTGACTTTTAAAGGAACACTTGCAGGATAATATATATCTTTTAGCTCTTTCTAAATCTACCAAGTGTGATTGATTTATCAATATGTAGCAACTAATGCTTAAATAAAGGGAGATGTCTTCACCAGTGGTGTTGAAATGCTCCGTTAGAAAATCTGAAATAATTTCTAAAGGTGTTAACTTCCATAATGCTGCTAGTTAGCTGTTTCTCCCTCCCTTGGCTCACATGAGGTATTAAGCTGGCTGGCAGGCTTTGCTTAGATCTGTGGCCCTGGCACGCTGCTGTCTAGTTTGGGGTTTTCAGGAACAAGATTTAATACAGGGAGAGAACAGAAGAGGGCTGGTGCAGTGTCTCCTGTCTGTTTCTCAGATGGTGACGGGTTATTTCCTGCCACACTGTTTCCCAGTGTTTTTATACAGCTTCATTTTAAAATGAATCAGGCAATCGTGCTATCCCCCCCACCTTCCTGCAGTGTCCTGGGTTCAATCCCAAGTGCTTCTGACACCCCAGGGTACGCTCCCTGGACTTCCTGTTTTAGCTAAATTCTGTGGTTTTGTCACCCCATGTGTACAATGGTTCCTCTTATGCTTTGGTGCATGTACTATGTCCCTGCCTTTTTGACTATTTGTGTTTTACTTACTCCAGTAAATGTCATTACCTCATCATCAGGTAGTCCATTGAAATAAACAGATGAATCCTTTATACTTGATTTTGTCAAAATCTTTTTGTTTTACACATATTAATGTTTGGGGTTTTTTTTTTTTCTACATTTCACAGTAGCAAATCTCCTGAGGAAAAGGCATAACTGGAGAGAAAACACATAGGACAAAATAGTAAAGCACAGAAATGCAATCCAGGAAGATGCACATGAACTAAAAGAGCAATAATGAAACCCCTGTCCTCTGTGTAGCTCCTCCCAGTCATTGGGCTCTTGGGCTCACAGGGGTCTTAAGCCTAAATTTGTCTGATCAACACTCTTCCTTTCAAAAGAGATTCTACCATAAGAACAGTATTTCTGCTTTGAGGGTCCCTAGGGCTTGGAGCCTAGGTAGCCTTTACCAGAACTGTCTCAGTCCTTGGCTGTGAGGCCACTGCTGCAGCAGAGTGGTAGATTTGTTTTTCCAGCGTTGCCAGCAGGCTGTCTGGGTTAGGCGGAGGATTGGTGCACGCTGACAGGTCACCGTGTAATGCTGAAGGCACAGGCCAGGATGAAATGACTCCTTGCAAGTACAACATGCCTTGCGTATTCCTTACCTGTCCCGTAATTGCTGGTTAGTTTAGAAACTGGTCCTTATCGTGCAAAGGTCCAAGCCATTTCCTTGATAATCTGGAAAGTTTTCAATATCCTGAACCATTTAAAGCATTATCCTTTTTCAGCAAAGACACTGATGCTTAAAGATTTTTGCTAGCAGTCTATCTTGGCAAAGATTTCCACTTCCATTCCCCAGCATGCTAGAACTGAGAAACCTGTCTATGCATAACCTATTGTCCAGTCTCCCCAATAACCCTTAGGTAGAAGTGAGGAGGGGAATAGGTTGGACTGAATTTTGGCAGGAATTTTGTGTATCACACCATGAAAATAGCAGAGAGCTGGAAGAATGCTGTGATTTCCCGTGGCAGGGGATTCCCAGCCTACTGTTGTGTATACACCCACAAAAGGCAACATGTTTCTGGAGCTTGTGGTAAGGGAAGAATGTGGTTCAGAAAGCAGGCACCTAATCTCACAGTGGCTGTAGACTTTCAGGATGCTTATGAGGTTGCCAGTGTCTTTGCTCCCTCATGCTGGTCAGCATCAGTCACTGTGAGAGCTGTGTGAATGTGGATTCCTTGCAGTTCAATTCTGATGTTTAACTGGCCTCGCCAAAAGGCATTCCCATTTGGTCCATTAACAGCATCAGCTATTCAAGGAGCTTGGGAACTCAGATGACCATTCCCTGCACTGTGGATGGGTTATCACACCTGTTTGCTACGTTTGGGTGTTTGTGTTTGCTTTGTGGGAGGCCAAGTAGAAATTTTTGCATGAGATCATGTAGTTGCAATAAACCATGGTGACTGCCACATGTTACATAATGGGAAAATCCACATTTCCAGATGTCCTTTATTTCCAGGTTTTAGGGTCCTTTTATTTCTAAGTGGATGCTGCTTATCTTCCCATGAGCCAGCAGACTGTAAGGAATGATGTGAACTAATTACTGGCCATACTAATGACAGGGAAGTCTGGCCAGGTATAGTGTCCCCCTCTGTGCTTGTTACGTTTTTAGTAAAATAGTCAAACTGGTTGCATCGGCCTCCCTTCACTGTCATATCACTATCATGACAGTTAAAAATATGCAAACTTCTCTGACTTAGTGGATATCAGGTTCAGGGGTGTAAAAATGTGCAAATTGACTGTGATCTGTGAGGAGAGGAATGAATTTAACCTTTGCTCTTTTTCTAATCTTTCTGATAATCATTTTATGCTTTTGTTCTTCCTTTTTATTTTTTTATTAAGGAACTACTCTATGCCAGCTGGAATGTAGAGTCATTTTAGTGCTAGCTCAAGTACAGAAAATCACAATTATTAACGTGTACGTGCGCAGTGTCTTGGAGCTCTGTTCTTGGCTGTGTTCTGCTAGATTCTGTCAAACAGGAGAGAAAGTGTTCTTGCTCATGAAGAACTTAAAAATGCATATGAAAGGATGAAGCAGATGGATAGACAGACAGCTAGGAAGAGCAAGGTGTTACTGGTTAGTGTGCCAGCCATTAGTTTTGTTATGTTGCTGCCTTTTATGCTCTGTACCTTTTCCTGGTGTAGCTGATAAAGCAGTGCAATGGTGACTTTTTTAACTCTTCTTGCTTTAAAGTTGGTATCCCCCCATTCCCCAACTATGTCTCTCCTTTGAGGAGTGTCTAATACCAGCCTGTGTCTGCAGTATCAAATATGTTTTGGGGGAAAAGTAAATCCATTCCACACTGTTAGTCTTAGAAAGATCTTCTTGGAAGTAGCCTCATTCTCAGGCATTGATGACATGCTCAAACTTCACTTTTCAGTACCAATAAGCACATTTTTAAGAGACTTGTGTGTCTATCTTTTTCTTAAAAATGGAAATACAATGTATGTGTCAGATACAGGATCCAGAAGAAGTTTTGGCATTTATCATTAATGCCAGCACTGTGAATTCACAGAATTCCCTGCTAACGTCCCGTGCTGTGATGTGTACAGCTCCTGGTTTCACATTTGATGTATTAGGATCTGGTAAAATAAACATCAGTACAGATCTGTCCAGGCTTCTTGGTGGCAGAAGGATGTGGGGGACGCAGGCAGACCAACTACAGAAGGAGTAAAATAAATTATAATGATTCAGACCTCTCCAACTGTTGAACTTCGAAGTCTTTAGAAAAGCAGGTATTCTTTGTTCTCTTGTAACAATGGTGGAATTGAGGGAAGTCCAGTGTTCCCAGCACAGCTGCCGTGGGAATTACAATAAATGCTGTTGAGTTTTGCAGAAATCGCTCTTCTGGTTAGTACCAGCTCAGAGATGGGGGAGTCTGGTTTCTCCTGCATGGCAGTACAGAGCAATAACTGCTCAGCTGCTGCCAAGGCTTCCTTTTAGCTAGTCCTTGTTAGTAGAGAGTTTGTGGTAATGGGGGTAATTAACACACTGGGAGTCATTTCTGTGTCCTGGAAGGGAAGAGAAAGCCATCAGAGCAGCCCCAGACATGATTACTCTGCAGGGTTATTTTCTCTCTCTCTTTCTTTCTTTGCCATTGTGCTTGGTTTTGATTTTTCTGCTTTGTGTTAAGAAAGCTGGAGAGCTGAAATGGTCTGTAAATTGCACTCATGCTGAGCTTGGGCTAGGTAGGCTAGTTAAAGGTCACTCTTGTGGACTACATGTCCTCCTCTGGTGGGGTGGGGAGGGTGTTTAAGAAGGGAGTCACACTGTCACTTGTGGCTTCTTTAACCCTTCTTCTTCCAGTGTAGATTTGAATAGCTCTGGTTCTGAATTGTTTGTTTAAATAGGCCCAGGAGGTGAGAAACTTGAAGAGTGATTTATGGTAAAAACTCTTCCAGCAGCCATATGGCTTCCCACCATAATAGCGCTGAAGTGTGAGGCTGTGCTGCCATGGTCCTGTGCTTGTTGTTGAATGGAGCACATTACTCACTTGCTCATACTTCTTGTGACGCTGCTGGTGGCATTTCAGCTGTGTCTTATAAGTGCATGTGAACTCAGCTACCCCAAGCATAAGTACATAGTTTGGGTATTACAGTTTTTCTTTAGGTGAGCTACAAGAGTAGACTTGTCATAAACAATCATTCTTGCCCTTTCTGGGTGAGAAGTGGGGACAGGGAGAAGAAGGGCAATGGCTTTAACCTGTGTGATTGCAAACCATGTGCCCAGGTACCAGGAAACATATGAATCATGACTTACAGTGTATGCATATTTGTGTGTATATCCTAATCCACTACAGGGGGCCAAAGACAAAGTAATTCTAGCTTTTTAGTCTAGCTTGTTTATTTTTCTTTGAAGAGGACCCTAGACCTCCTTTTCTTGCTTTTTGCTTTGATACAGGCTTTTTGCCACTGTCGCCTAAGGAAGCTCTGTGCTGAATTCAGATAAGGAGGACTAAGCAACTCCATAGCTGCTTTCAAGAATGGAAAAGCTAAACCTGCAAGATGTATCAGTGGTGGAAAAAAACAGAGAACATAGGAAAATATGGTCAATGAAAAAATGAACGTGAGCCGGGAGTGTGTGCTTGCAGCCCAGAAAGCCAACAGTATCCTGGGCTGCATCAAAAGGAGCATGACCAGCAGGTTGAGGGAGGT
>JARCZZ010027391.1:0-49085 GCA_030323915.1 Brotogeris chrysoptera
CGGACGGGACGGGACGGGACGGGACGGGACTGGGGGGTCCCGGGCCCCGCCGTGCCGTGGTGCGGAGAGGGACGGGACGGGGTGTGGGCGCCGGCCCGGGCCGTGAGGGACGGGAGCGATGCACTTGTTGAAGCGGGAGCGAAGCTGGAATGCGAAGCACGCCGGGCACAACCTCACCGGGCTTGCGGTGCCGCGGGGGTTTTGTCCTCCGGCTCGCCCGCCGACCCCCTGCGGGGAAGGGAGGGAGAGGAGCCGGGATGGATCCTGCCCGCCGGCTTCCATTGTGTGCTGGTGTGGCAAACGTGCCCCAGCCGGAGAGGAGCCGTCGTTAGGGTGGGTGTGCTTGGCAAGGGTTGAATCAATACTTTGGAAGCCTGGCGCTGCCCCGCTGATCATTTTCCTTTTTCCTTTACGGGATTAAGGGGGGTAAGGTGTCCCCGCTGCGGGCTACGCCTGCTTCGGTTGCTGATTTTTAAGGGGTGCAGTTGTACCTTGGGTTGTATATTACGGTTAAAACGCGTTTTTTGGTTTCTTGTAGCTCGCTGTTCTGAGGTCATGACTATTGTGAGATCAATAGTCACTACTTATTTATGTTTCTAGTAATGCCGCTCTAATGAATGCAAGGAACCTATCCTGGCGATACATTTTTCTTCAGCAAGTGTTTCTGTAATCTTTAATTCATGGCGCGATGAGTACATAAAATTAATTTCCTCGGTTGCCTTTGGATGCAGGCAGGAGCAGCTTTCACATCCCTGGGTTTGAGTGGCTGTTGGGCAGCAGAAGGGGAGGGTCCACTGCCCCTCACCTGGGTCTCAGGGCGAAGCAATGGCTCTGTTTCCACTCTAAAGTACCTTGAAGGAGCTGGTAGACATTTCAGCTATTTACTTAATGTGACTAGATACAGGAGCCTTTCTGCAGGGCTCCAACTCACAGCAATTTTCTGCTGTAGTACTACCACTTAATGTTCAGCTTCACTGAACCTCAGCTGGGAAAACCCATTTGTAAGTAGCATGCCTTCTGTTCATGTCACCAGTGCTCTCTGTTTTCCGGAGCTGCGGGGTAGATCCTGTTGTCATATGGCTGTGAAATCAGGGTAAAACGGGTCAGAAGGATCAAGAATGCTTTATCGGTATAATCCAGATAGAGCAGTGGAGGAAAATGGGAGAGGACTTTTACCTTGGAGGGGGTGAGGCTGAACTGAAAAAAAACCCGAAGAAGTTTAATTCCAAGCAGCATGCTTTTAAACACAAAGGCATTATGTTGTAGCGTAGTGCTATGGGAGTACTACAGTGTGCTGCAATACTACAAAATGTAGTGCACAGATGCAGAGGATTTTAAAGACTCGTTCCAATGTGAAAGAATATAGCGGAAAACAAGGATCTGTGCCTTTGCTTAAAAGCTTTGCATGTAGCGAGAGTACTGAGCTGAAAGTAGCTGCAGTTAAAAGTCCTTGCAGTACCTGTAGCGCTTTCTCCAGCTGTTCCTCTGCTGTTGCAGTGAAGAGAACAGAAGCAGCTGCATTACCTGTTGAGCTCAGGTAATAGTTCTCTGCTGCAGTGCAGGTATATAAGCAGGCCACAAGAAAATTGCGAGTAGGAGATCCTCTCATCCTTTCTATGGGAAAGTCTCCACGAAGATGAGAAACAGTTCACTCGGTAGAGGGGACTGTGTAGTAAGTGTGGTCCTATTAAGAAAAAAAAAAAAATCCCATATCTGCCTCCCTGGTTTGTATAAAAAGCTGTAATGCTGTTCTAGGAATGTGCCCTGTGCCTACACTAGAAATCTCACATTAGGCATTGTGTGAACTGGTGGAGGCTCCACTAGAAAAGGATATGTGCTTTTAATAGGTTAATTGCTAACTTGTCTTGACCTGTTTTCAAGCATATGTTGTGAGTGCTTGGTTCCTCCTAAATAGCTACAATGCCGCTTAATTAGGAAACTCTCAATCATTTCTTAGATCAGTTCATACGCTGGTGCTCTTGTTAATGCTTAGCTGTGAACACCCTTTAAAGGGAAGCTTTTAAAAGCACTGAAGCTAAGCTATTTCTGTGCGCTTGCCAAAACGAAGAGGTAACTCAATAACCTACTGTCTTTGGTTCCAGCTAGAAAGGTGATGTGTGTAAAACCTCTTCTGTTTGCTGGGTTACTCACTGGGACAAGATACAGCTGTGCACTGAGCAAGCTGTGCAATGTTTGAGCTGGGACGGAGCTGGTAGGCTGTCCCCACTGACTGTCAGCAAATCATACTGTTTCCCTTCCTTATCCATACCCGTTATTCAGTCTTATCTTTGCCTATAAGTTCTTTGGGGCAGAGGTAGTCTTGTCTGTGTTCTGTTGCTGGTGTCTGGCAAGGGCTGCTCAACGCTCTAGTCGTGCAAACAATAAATAACAGATTTTGCTCTGCAGTGCATACAGGCAACTCTGCCATGGTGCCTTCTTAAACGTACATGTTATCAACATAAGTCCTTATACTTCTTGATTTGGAAGTGCTAGACTATGCAATAACACAAGTGATATAATTTTGGAGATAAATGTGTGACTTATTGGGGTCACCATTATATTATGGCCTGTGTCCTCTGATATAATCTTATGTTGGCCGTGTTGCTTACAGTTCTAGGCTCTGACCTGTTCTATGAAGAGCACTGTTTGCAGAAGTTGTCCTATTCTGCACGGACAAGTGATCGTGGTCATAAAGTGTAGGTGATGTGTAGGGTCAGGCTCATGTTTTCCTCCTTTTTGACATTCAGGACCTAATTATCAGGCAACTACAGACTGGCTGCTAAACCCAACAGTAATGATCAGCATGGAACAGTCTGAAGCATTTAAGGTGCTATGGGCTTAACTAAAAAGGTAATAGGCTTCCAGAAAACAAAGTCAACCTCATCTTGAACACAATTTCTGCCCATTGTGAACTGTGAACAGAGGGTTGGCTGGGATGGTGCTGCTCTGATGTGACCGTAATCCTTTAGTAATGCTGATACTAGTGGTGGCAGAAGGTCCTGTTACAGCGTAATTTAGGTATCATGGGTGGATACAGTTGGCTGAAGATGAGCACCACGGACAACCAGAGGAAGCAAAAGGAAACTTCATTTAGGGAATTGTCATGGCCCGGTGACATCTGCCGTAAGGCTGTAGCAGTTGTATACTTTCCTTGGTAAGAATATTGTATCTTTCAGAGAAGTCATTTTTTGAAACCAGTTAATTAGGACAGTTATTTCTGGCCGTGGCATTTCTGCAGAACAGAAGGCATGATTGTTCTTATGTTTGTTTCTCTGAGTCCTTTGATCGACTAGAAGCTCTCGATGCCTTACGCTATAAATTACCTCAATACTTTGGCAGTTCATTTCTTTTCTTGTATACTTGGTTAGGAAAATGCAGAAATCCTTGTGACTCAGCTTCAGACTACTATAAATTATGAAGAAATGGGGGAGGGGGTCACATTTCAAATTAGAAAAGGCAATTCTAGGAGTATGGGAGGAATACTGGTTGCTAAATTTGAGGCTCGGTATCTCAAAATCTGAGCAGCTACCGCCACCTAGAGATGCACGAACCAAACACGCTGCTCCTGGCTGGCTCTGGCAAGTGAGGCTGCCGACCCAGACCCTTCTCGCTCAGTGTGGTGTAGTATGTAGTGTAGTACATGTACGGTGTAGTGTGTACATGCCGGGTTGTTTTTCCTTAACCCTGTAACTGAGGTGGTGTCTGCAAATCCTGCCCTATCGATGCAGGCGACTAATCTTTTGTGGTCTTTCTTGGAAACAGGTGAATGAGGAGCATCACTTTGGGTAAATCGTTTACTGGCTGAACTGTAGACTACACCTAAAGAAGCGTTTGCAAGTCGAATGTGCTTGTTACAGCTGGGGGTGACGCTTGGTAGCGTGTCCAGAGCTTGCAGCAAAAATAATGCAGTGTAGAACTCTTCCCTTAAGGATTTGAACTGGGGGAGGTTGTTCCCCATCCCATCATTGAAGTCTAATTGGTAGGGGTTGTCCTGTAGTAGATATTTGATGGAATCCTGATTTTCTTAATGCATCAACGCAGTAGCCTTTAGCTTAGTTTCACTAGATCCAGGGTGTTCCTGATTTCACAAATAAGTACCAAAGTCAAACTGGATATGTAGGTATTTGTTGCTACCTCAAATCTAACAACATGACGTGCGCTTTTTCTCTCTGCCCCTTGACGCTTAGGATCTAGTTTCCTGTTTTGTTTTGAACTCACAGCTTGTGATTTTTGTTTTGTACATCAGTCTTTGGCTATAGCTGGTTTTTCCTCTGCACTGGGGAGAGAAGAATAAGCACTGTTCTCTATTTAATTTGTGAGGAACTGCTTATAAAGAGAAACAACGTGCTTTTTTTACCCACTGAACTCAATCTCATGTGCAGTTATTTCTGCTGGGCTCTTACAGACACAGTATGTTTTGGGGGGCTTTTATAATAACTGCTAGCTTATGGCTATCAAGTGCCCAGTGGAATAAGAAACTCAACACAACTAAACCTCAGTGGGAGCTGCTAGCTTTGATCTCCCAGAGCCTTCAAAATGCAAGCCAGTAGTTGACTGCATGTTCTGCGTGTCTTCCTGGGTGATGGTTTGGGTGATTTTTTTAAGATAATTGAAATCTGTCAGTGTGAAGTGTATCAGGAGAAGCACTTAAGATATAGCTTTTGAGGGATCAGAGTTTTCCTGTGTGAAACTGAGGAGCTGTGATATAGGGATATTTGCCATTCAAGTTCAGGACGCAACTGCCAACTGTTTGCATCGTACCAGGGTGTATGAGAACTGTTGTTCCAAAGTAGTGTTTAGGAAGCTACCCTTGGCTTACCTGGAGTTCCACATCCAACTTCAGCCTTTCCAGTTGGCTACACTGGGCTACAAGTTGGCTAGTAGTCCTTTGTGTGTGTGTGTAGCATAGCAGGAAGAGCCTGGAAGAAGATTCAGCTAGGCAAAGTCTTGCGCGAAGTGCTGTTATACGCTCTTTAGTAACTCGGAATAGAAAAGACTTGTTGCTGCAGTTAAGGCTGTAACAATAAGACCAAAACTAAGGCCTTGTCATCCTGTCCCCCTTGTCATGTTGTGTTGTTTCCCTCCCCCCCGCTTCACTGCCCCCTCCTCTAGTACACATCTTAAGAAAGACAGTTAAGCTTATTTTGTGCCAGTTCTCGTGCAGGTTGCGCCTTATCTAATGTGATCCAAACATGTCTTTCTTTAAACATAACGGCTCCTGGAGAAATGACATTTTGACTCGAGGAAGGAATTAAAGGTTACGATCTCCGGATTCCTCAGTCCCTCCTGCCGTTTATTTTCTATGTTTGGCGCAACGTTTAGTATCCATATGGTTTAGTTTACCTTTCTTTACACCGGCTGTGGCACTCTCCATAAGTGTTCAGTACTAGATATACTGAGATAAAAAGAGCTGAAGTCTAAACTTTATTCAAGGGCTGGGTTAGTATGTAAACTAACCTCCCCTTAGTCATAGCTGTCACTGTACCACAGAAGTGCATGGAGACGCTGTTGGGATGAGCGACAGGACTTGTTTCGCAGTATTTGTTGATAATTGTGCCTGCTGGCTGCCTGCATTAAAACTTGGATCTTCTCTTGCTATTTACATTCCTTTTGAGTTGATAATCCAGTTTGACTGAGCTGTAAATGCCAAGAGAGAAATGCTATTTGATAGAATTTGTACTGAAAGCCAGTGTGAGTCCAGGGGGGAAGGAAAGCCACTAACAAGTTCAAGCTGGCAAGGGTAGCTTAACCAGAACCTGTGCCAGGAAACTGTGGTGAAGTATGAATTTGCTGCTGAACGTCATGACTGCCCTTTATCTTTATAATGGGTTGGACCAAAACTAGCAATAAACAAATCTGAGGTTCTCCCATTTCTGCTTTTCCAGATAGAAACATTACGGTTTATGTCAATATCTTGATTAATTTTCTGTTGTTGGCAGCGAGTGTCCTGCAGACTGGTGAAGAAGGGTTGGTTTTATTTTGTGGGAAGCAAAGGACGATGTTTCATGTCTTATTACAGCAGCAGGGTACTTAGGGTGTTGGCAAGTTGGTGCCAATGAAATGGTGCAAAGAGAGGATAAGCAGGTGCTTCTTTGCATCTCCTCACAGAAATCTGTTTTGTGTAATGACTAGCAAAAGAATGTCTGAAAATGAGTTTTCCCCTTAAAGGTAATGATTTGCACCTGAGTTGAAAACAAGGAGCAAAGCTGCCTTCCTTGGAAGGCTCGTGCTAAGTCCTTTTTCTCTCCCAGTTTTGCACTGATGATTAATTTCTGCTGCGCCCTGTGCAGAGCCTTCCTGCAGTTGCAACTGCAGAGACGTAGCAGGAGTGATACTGATGAACAAGGATGTTGCAAAAGGAGAAGTGAGTCAATTCCACACGCCTCCCTTAGAAAAATAAAAATAAAAAGGCAGAAATTAGACGTAAGAAGCAGCTATTTGGAGTTCTGAAGTCTGACAAACCTAGATGCAACACCTTGATTTCCATCAGCCTCAACCGTGAAGTCGTGTTGCCTGATTCTTGATCAGTTTTGTTCGACATAGGTATTGTTGCATGGGTTTTTCCTGGCTCTGATTCCTGTAACTGTTATAAAAATTCTAGAATCTTATGCTTGGAAATACCAGAAATAATTTCCCTTGCCTTCAGCTAATGGAAGGACAGGTATGCAATGAGAGATAGAAAGCACAATAAATAACTTCCATGTCTACTCTAAGTTAAGCACTTGGGAGCAAGTCTTCAGCCACAAAGCACCACCAGGCCTACTGGTATTCACTAGAAGATGAGCTGCTGGTACTCCGCGTTATCTTACAAGTTGTCATGCTCGGGCATACCTCAAAGCATGACCTGTGATTTTGTTGAGGACAGTCCCGAGCCGTTTGTGTTTTAACAGAAGAATGCACCTATGGAGATGCGTTGGGAAAAAAAAAGACAAATGGAACTCTGTCATCTTTTTTCCTTGTTTTGATAGGTATAGTGCTGCTACACTGGCTTCATCCCCAGTGTACACTGAACATCCATATTCCGAATAGGCATTGCCTTGCGCTTCTCCATTTTATACAAATGAAGGCTGGTCTTTGGGCCCTGGAAAGCCACCTGGTTTGTGTTTATAGGGCTGGTAAATACCTACTCCTGCAGTCGTAGTTCTCCATGGGACTAGGTCTTTCCTGAATTTCATAGCAAATTTGCTGCGGGTAAAGGCAGTCCCTGGATGAGACAGGAAGTCGTGTTGCATTTCAGATCCAACCTCGTGAAGGTTTCAATGGTGAAGACTGTTTCTATTTTAACGCCAGTTTTGCTGTTCTTGTTGTTCTTTGTTATATAATAGTTGAGCCCACAAATTAGAAGCATGAGGCTAAAAGCCGAAGAATGAAGGAAGAAACAAAAAGCCATATGGCAATAGCAGGAGGTCCTGCCACCCCACCTTAGGCTCGTGACAACATGCCCTACATTTAACCTACAGTCAGGAACTAATTAATGACACAGATGGAAGTAAGCTAGCATATGTATTCAAAATAATACCCCTAAGGTTTTAATCAGCTGCCCTGCCTCTTTCTGGGTTAGACATCTAAGTTACCATAGAGAGATTTGCAAAATATGTGGGTGATACGCGCGGTTAAGGCAGCTTGGGGTAGTGGCTGAGGCGAGGGATTGGGAGCAAGAGCTTCCCTGCTCTCCTCTGGTGCATCAGCAGCTTGCTGTACAAGCTGGGGTAAGTTGTTTAAATGTCTTTGGGGGCCTCAGCCTACCCAGAAGGAAACCAGGATTTCTGATGCGGTTCCTCCTCACACAAGGACGCTGAGATTTAGTGTTTGCAAACCACTTTGGAAGCTTTGATAGCATGTTCTTCAGGAAACGTCGCTGCTGCAACTCTTGTACATAAGTACCAGGTCTCTCTGCTCTTGCAGCTTCTAAGTGGTTTTCTCCTTTCTAGAACCACTAATTATCTCTCGATAAGACAGCTCTGCTTTTATTTCTGAATAGGGTGGTGACTTCTGCATAATCTGTTGTGTTGTGCTGAGGTTTGGGAGAGTTTTCAACAGACTAATTGGGTAATTTAATGTTTCTCCCTTTAACTTTCCTTTTCCTCCCTCCCCCCCCCACCCCGCTATTTGATGAGGAGTTCTCCTTCACTGCAGGGCACTCGGATCCGCCTGTGTGAGGTGACAGCACTGAAGTTCTTCTAGGGAAGTGTTTGTTTAGTGACTGAAAGCCTGTACACAAACTTGTCCTTTGGAGCTTCAGGGCTCTTGCAGTGAGAACAGGATGCTGCCAGCAAAGCCACCTTCTTCAGCAGGGGTGTGTGTGAGTGAAACAAGACACCCAAGTGCAGAGCAGAGTTAGGTTAGGTGCTGTTGGGCTGGATTTTGCATACTTCTGTTTATAGGCATGTCTGGGCTATTTATGTGCTGCTGTCGGTGGGGGAAGGAAGGAGCTAGTTTGCACACCTCGAAAGCTTCCCCCCTCCCACCCCAAAAGGTGTAATTATTACCAAATATGCAGGTATCCTTCAGGAGTCCTGAATGTGAGGAAGCTGTTTGGCTGAAACCTGTCGCATTTTGTTTCACCTCGGGTTTAGGTGTCAGCCTCATCTGATTTTTATGAGTACATAAATACAGGGCCGCCTTTACAGCTGGTATGAATCTGTGAACTATGGGCTCGCGCAAGGCAGTGACTGTGGCCACCAGGATTGGGTCTGCTGGAATATACCGCTTCAATAAACCTTGAGAACTTTTGTGGGAATCATTTCCCGCGATGCCACAACCTGCAGTTGTATTTGGTGGCAAAGTATGAGAAGCCGTGAGCCAGGTGAGCTTCGCTTCTAGGTGGGGAGGGGAGGAACCTCGTGTCAGTGTCATTTACAGGAATGGAAGTGTAACCCTACCGTGAAAGAAATGACACCGTTCTACAACCGGGAGAAGGCAGGAGCTTTGCAAAGTACTTTTTCCTTCAAGAGGGCAAGTTTTTGTTCTGCGTGTTCCGTTGAGTCGTTTGTACCTTCAGCATTACAATTCGTGAAGCTTGTTCCAGACGCTCGCATCTTTACCAGATGCACCTTCTCACCCCTTGGAGTAATTCCGAATGCTTTTCCTCTGTGGGGCATGTGAAATGAAAGCAGCAATACAGCGCTGTAAGTCTGAGTGGGTAAGAGCATACACTGGTATATGCCTGACGAAGGAAGAAGTGGGGGGGGAGTGTTATTTGTTGTATGTCTGAGCTACCATATGCTAGTTCCAACACCTGACCGTGGAAATAGTGGTGTCAGTGAAACTTGCATCCGTCTATGAAATCCACTTGAAGTTGGTCCCCAGGTTTTTAAAGCAGGTGAGGGATTGAGAACCAGGCGTACAATTGCAGTTTTGTTTCAGCATGAAACCACCTCGAGGGTGTGGAAGGAAAAAAAAACAACCTGGAAACTATAATGCTCTAATGCGTTGAAATCTGTGGTGAACTGCGTCAGAGTGAAATATCAGTGGTGAAAGAGCACCTCTCGCTGAAGTGTTTTCAATACAGTTATATTAGCATAGTAACCTAATTTCCCAACAGTGTTCTCTCCAAAGATAAAGCTGCTGTCACAGCAGGACACATGCAGGGCTGGCTCTGGTGAAGTGGGTTCGATTCCCAGTGAGTATGTCCTTGCTCCGTACAGATCCTTATCCCATTCGTGTAAGTGGAGGTGGCTTTGCAAAGTGACCAATTTCTGCTCCTGATCTGGTTGTTCCCATGTAATTTCGAAGTTGACTCCTCCCAGAAGCTGCTCTGATAGATACCTTCAGCATAAGCGTTTATCCCTTGCCCCATCTGTGGAAGGTATTTCCATAGAGATGCCGTGCTAACAGCTGGACTGAGCATGTGTTGAGAGAAATCTGCACACGAGGGCGGGCAGCCAAAAGATGACTGATAACACCACTGGCAAATGCAGGCATATTGTTAATACCTGTCAGGGCTCCGACAACAGGCATTTCCAGTTTCGGGTTCGTGCACACCACGACATACTGATCTGCTTCATTTCAAGGACTGACTATGGCTAAAACCAAGGTATTCTCTTACAGCAATGCCACACACAGTCAGGGTCTCAGCAAAGGTAAGAGTCTTGCAACAAATGGGTATAGCCCTTGCTCTTCTCCCTCACCCTAGAGAAAGCACTACCTGCCCAAAACATGGGTAACTGCTCCATCTGATGCTTATGCTTTTTAACCATTGACTTTCCTGGGCTAAGCTTCACTTACATTCCTGCTGAGTGCATGATGTTCTATAGGTCCTAAGAAGCTTGCCACTTGCAGCAGAACTGATGGGTGCGTGGGATGTTTTACATGCTGTTCAGTGGTTTATAGGCACTCATAAGATCCAAGCTCAACTGGTACGGCAGCTTCTGGGTTGTTCCAGGGCTGCTGGACACATGTCGCGGTACAAGGGATCCAACTCAACGCTAGTTTGCACGCAACATGCTCCGTTCTGTTCCTGCTCTCGGGTGCCAATTATCCTTGACTTCAGTGGGAGCTTCATGTGTGTACTTGGCAGAATAGCTTAGTCCTGTGACGATTCAGCACAGTATTTTATACCAAAGAGCCATAGTGAAATGGAAGACAAACCACAGATGCTGCTCAAAGGTCTGAGGTTCTTCTGCGTGCAGGTTGAATTAGCATTATATAAAGCTCTAGTGGCTATCAAAGCAAATGATTTCGGAGAACTGTAATTATCTGCTCCCGTAGAAGAACCAGATAGTATTGTGGCGCAAAGTAATTATTTCATGGAATGGCTTTGTGGTTCTTTTTCTCGTTTTGAGGGGCGAAATAGGTAGCCTAATCTATAAGGTGAACTTTACTTCCAGAGACATTGCATAATGTTACTTCCGAATGACCACAGAATGGCATTAATGTATCTTGACATAAACTCTAAAACAGATCAATGCAGTTTTCTAAGCCTGAAGTCAGTTTTGAAGTTGGAATTTGCTAATGCTTAGGTTTTAGACTTTGAAGTCACTTCCTTACCGTACAGTATTTCAGGCATGGCAGTAGGAGTGCAGCATGTTACCCTACCCGTGATACTCCTGATGAGCGAAAATAAACCTGCTGGTAGTGCTTTTATTTGAGGAGGACTCTCACTGCATACCTTGGTATTTTAACATGGAATTAGGGCAAAAAAAAAGTTATAGTGAAGCGTATTGTGTTTGATATGTATAGTGGCATGCACGCAAGTACCCTTTTGGAGCTGAGTTTGTTTGCATAGGGATCACAACCCCAGATGCAGTGTGAAAGCCCCGTGCGCAGGATGCTGTGCAAACAGCTGGAACAGCAGCGCGTGTCACTCGCTCAACGATCAGTTCCCATTGTCCGGTTATAAAAATAGTGCACATCTGTTCTCTTCCATGGCTGTTGTCTTTCTGAAAGCACTGGTACCATCTGTGAGTCTGGCCTGCTATTCCTTCTCTTGCGTGTGGTGCCAAAACTCATCCTGCCCATTTCCTGGTATGGGCAGAGTGGGACTGAGATCCATCTGACAGAAACCCTGCTGGGAGCTCCTCGTAGTCCTGCACTTGGCCAATTTAAGTATAAGCATGCTTGTAATGAGGAGGCTGGCTGGTGTGTGCCCATTAGGGCAGCTGGATTCTCTCTCTTCAAGCTTTGAAGCAAGTCTGTGCCCTTTGCAGTGTCCAGAAAAGTATGAAGGGAGTTGGTAAGAAACTGACACGTAACTCTGTGAAAGATCAGGGTATAATGTCATGGCATTACTATTTTGCCGCTGTTCTCTTTGGGCTCTTTCCCACCTCAGGTTGGCAGGAGAAGTTGTGAGTTTATTTTTTATGTGTTGTGGGGAGAGCGATAAAACCCCACAAAACCCCCTTGGAAGTGCTTTAACCAGATGCATACCTCTCCATAGCCAATGAAGGCATTGTGAGCTTTGCTGCTCTCAGAAGCTGTACCATAGGCAATATTTAGCAATGCAAGATGAAAGCAAATTTCTCATGGTACAAGCTGTAGGTTACAAACTACTTGTAGGTTTGCTTGCTATTCGTCTTAGTCTTCAAAATGGTTCTCAGTCTCTGCCACCTCTGGCATTATGGTTAAGTAGATTTTATTACCTCAGGGAAAACCAACATGAGAAAAAAAAAATGGGTTTCTTCTTCCTGACACGAGGCACCAACTTACAAGAATACAAATTGAGTGTGGGTGTGCATGTGTATGTATTTGGGGGGTGCTTTGTTTTCAGTAATAAAAAGTAATTATACAGTTTGCCGCATAAATAGCCGGGAGGATAACCGAAGTGTGTCAGGCATCCAGTTATGCATGTGTTAAAGGTTAATACTATTTGTTCTCAGTACGTTTAGTCTCTGCAAATCATGTGCAGACATGCATCCCATTTTGGTATCTGTTCGCACACTCTGGTAATGATGCGTAGAGCAGGAACTCGTGCCTGTGCCGTTCAATAGTATTTAGTAAATTGAACTTGTGTATAAAGGTCTTAAAAAACGGAGAAGCAGAAAATGAATGTCTCCTTGCTGCTAATTTTATCTTCCACCACACACTCCTTGCTGGAGACTAAAGCATTGTGAATCTATTCACTGAAAGTTACTGCAGCTTTCATGGCACGTATCGGGATGCAGAAAAGCAAGCACATGTTCACAGCTGTCCCTCAGGTCTCTCTGAGGGAAATACAACCTGTTAAGCTGCTAGATTTCCGCTTAAAATAGCTGAAAATAATGAAATCAAACAACGAAGCGGTGAATCCTCATTAAATATAAATACCTAAATAAGTTGTACAGCTAGGTAATCGACTGCATATGTAAACTAGCAGTAGATAATTGACATGACCTTCATTTAATGAGCCTCCTTCCCATTAGCAGAAGCAACTGAGGCAATTGTGTGCCCTTATTCTAGTTGTAGTTGTGTGGACTTTATTGAAGTACAAACTAGGTCACGCCTTCCTGAGATCTGGTCCACGGTGGGTGACCTCTTTTCATTGCTTCAGCTGTACTATGCTGCATGAGAGCAGGAAGGATGTTCTTGCAGCCATGAGAATGAACGCAGAATCCCAGACTGGCTTAGGTTGAAAGGGACCTTAAAGCCCATCCAGTTCCAACCCCCTGCCGCAGACAGGGTCACCTTCCACTAGACCAGGTTGCTCCAAGCCCCTCTGTCCAACCTGACCTTGAACACCGCCAGGGATGGGGCAGCCACAGCGTCCCTGGGCACCCTGTGCCAGCGCCTCAGCACCCTCACAGGGAACAATTTCTTCCCAATTGTAGAATCACAGAATGGTTAGGGTTGGGAAGGACCTGAAGATCATCTAGTTCCAACCCCCCTGCCATGGACAGGTACACCACACCCTAAGCTATGTCTGGATCTCCCCTCTGTCAGTTTAAAGACATTCCCCTTTGTTGTGTCATTGCAGGCCCTTGTAAAAAGCCCGTTAGTGTCCCAGTGTAACAGGGCAGGTTGTGTTTTTAATCTTTGCAGTATAATGAAGGTCAGATAGTTAGGGAGTAGAGGGAAAGGACTGGAAGCGCCATCCAAAGTGTTCCCAATGATCTTTTTGGTACTACATTGGGGTATTAGTCCTGCCTCACTAACTCATGAACTGACTCATGAACCATGCATTCATGAGTCAGTTCAACAGTAACTGAAAGGTGGTGTGTTTCTACCCATGAAGTGAGATTTAAATGTTGCTCGGCTATAGGATGCTAAACTAGTAGCTAATGAGCAGCTGCTGCTGGAAATTATTATGGCCTTTAAAATGAAGAGATTTCCTAGGTGTTAAAATATTATTTTCTTCTATTAAATAATTTGATATTATTTTGCTGCCAAAGACAAGGATTGCGTATATTCCTCAGATAGAATAATCTTTTCACATCCTGCTCATACAGTCAGGCGTAGCCTGGGATTCATTTACAAAGAAGTAGATGTTTGATCTCTTTGCTTGTTTGCAGGATTGCGTGCCTGCGCTGCTAAAGCTTACTATGACATACTCTTCTACTGTTACAAATGGGAGGAAGAAGGGTGGCTTTCAGGGGGACACATTTCCTTGTGTGTTTTCAGTATTATATGGATAATGGCTGTCTTGGAGTTCCTGGTTTTCAGAGCCCGGTTGTACACTGTTTCTTGCCATTCAGATAACAGCAGTGGTTGTATGTCATCGGATGAGATGTAAATTGATCAAGCTTGACAGCAGTTTCCTTGCTAAATGGAAGGCAAGATTGATTGAGGAAGGATTAATTTAATGTGAGCTATAAAGTACTGTTGGATCTAGTGACTAACCAGCCATTGGCAGAGGATGCTGAGGTCTGATTGAAGTCAATTGGTGAGGTTTCTCCACGTCTCTTCAGTCTTCTTCCTTGTAAGAAAAATATACGCGTGAATCGAGTTGCACAGCTGCTATTCTATTCATTTCGCATCCTTACAAGTTCACTGCTACCATGAGGTAAACAGCCCAGTGACAACAGTGAAGGATGTGGCCTGGTCCAGAGATCCTGCCTAACTTAAGGCTGACCTACCTACCTGGAGAAGTAAATGTCCAGCCTCCAACCAGTGTATATAGCTGGTGGGCGCAAGCTTCTCTTTGTTTTGTGCTTGTCTTGGTGCCTCTTGTGTGGTGTCCTCTCTCTTCTGCACTGGGAGGCCCCTTGGGGTACTACTGCTGCTCAGACAGAATCTGTCCTCCAGAGTCAAGATATTGGCTGGGACCTCCGGGCACTACTCTAATGAAAGTAACAGGAACTTGATTAGGAGCCAGGAGATCTGTGTTGCGTTCACTGCTCTGGTGGTCACGGAGTTTGATGTGGGTGTTTGGGGGTTTTTCCTTTTAAGTTTTATATAAAACAATTTTCAGAGTACATGAATTGTTTGTGTTGCCTGTTCCACTGGCTCTGCATTTGTATGAACTGCCCTTTCTCCCTCTTGTCTTGTCTTTCCTTGTCTGATAAAGGAAGACTGATAACCACCTTCCTTGAGTTGTAAATCATCTCTGTGTTTCTCTTCCACCCCTTTGAGGAACAAATCCGGTATTGCTCCCTGTAGAATGTTATAAAAGTCCAAGGGTGAAAAAAATGTGCAGAATATTAGTGTTCTACATGGTTAGAGCAAACACTATGTTCCTGTGAGTCACAGATGTCAGGTTTGTTTAATCTTAATAAATCTATGCCACAGTAACACTTCTAAACAGGAGGAAAGATGGAGAGATTAGGAAAGAGTCGTGCTGGGGTAGAGGATTCTTAGCCAAAACGTTGTTTGAGAGGGGCATGGACACAAACCCAAACACTTCCCACTCTCCCCACTCCATTAAGTGCACTTTGAGACCTACATTTTGGGCGCTGCCGTTCCAGTGCATATTTCATTTTCTTTGTATGCTTTATGATAGATTGTCTTTCCATGTTCTAGTCTTAAGAGTACTAGTTTCCCACAGCATATTTGCAAGAGATGAAGTAAGCCTTTTAACATAGCACCCTGTTGGCAAACAGAAATAGCATTTACTCCAATGAGAGTTGCCAAGTATGAGGTACTTCCAAATGAACTTCAAAAGCTCTGAAGCAAGCATTAGCCGCCGCTTCAAAAATGCGAACAATGCCATTGCTTTCTAGCAAGCAGGACTGGTGCGAGCAGGGATCAGAAAGAGGAAAAAATAACAACTGGATGTGATGGATGTTGTAGTAGCGCTCGGGATAGGTCAAAATACAGCTGTCTGTCACTGCGGGGTTTGGGGGTTCTTTTAATAGTACACAAAGTGTGTGCTGTGAAAAAGACTACTTTGTGTAGTGTTTTTCTTTACTGCTTTTTCTACTTTGAGGCATGTACGGTCTACAAAGACTTAGTGAAGTGCTTGGGAAGGAGCAGTTGTACAAGCCCACGCTGTTGGGAGCGCTGGGAGGAGTGAATCGTGCAGAATCCAGGCCTGGGGAGGAGTTTTCTTACTGGTACTTTCCTGGTGCTGCCCCTCCGTGCTCAATGAAGACAGAGCCAAGCATACACATAAGCCTCAAAGCATGACATGTGCCAGAACTTGAGGTAGAGGGTGAGAGAAACGAGCAAGCTTGTTGAGTATGGCAGTAGGGCTGGTTGTGCTGCTGGATTTCCGCTTTGTTTGCTTAAGAACAGGCACTATGGGGCTTTGGCAAAGTACAGTGCAGTGGTTCTGGTACTGTCATTTCATTGTAGCTCAACAGCCTGTAATCCAACAGGTCCCTTCCACAGCATTCACATGAGGCAAGCAAGCTGTCCTGCTCAAATTTAGTCTACTGTGCTGGGCCATTTTCTTGTTCTGTATTTATGCATACATACATGCCTTCTACTTTTAGTTGAGGAGCTGACCTGCTGAAACCTCAGAATTGTGTGGCAGTGGCTTCTTGTGTTTTTGAAGATTGCTTTCAAAATACAAATGCGGTTTATCCTGGTGCTCTCTGGGGGGGGATGGGTAGGGGATTGTGCATAGAATGACAAAATATTTTGGCATAGAGAGATCTTAAAAATCAAATATTTCCACTTGAAATGAAAGTCTTGCCTGTCATGTTTGTGAAGATGCCTTTTACTGCTGAAATGTTGCATTGCTCAATAGCAGCTCTGCTTCTGCTGTTACTTTAAATAGGTGTAATCGGTCAATGAATAAGGAGGTTGCATAGTGTTTAATCTAATACTTACTACAGGAAGACTTTGGCATGTAAGAACTCTGACTTGGTGGCATCAGTGTTGCCCAAGCTTTGGCATATGCTTTCTCTGAATCAAAGAATACCCTTGGACAAGGGTAAGTTTTATCAGGGGTAATGAGTTGCGGCTGCATGCAGCAGATCTCTGCAGAAAATGCATAATGTCTCATGACAGCTCAGGTGAATTTTATTATTACTCCATCCCTTTTAAATTAATTCTTTTCCCCCTTGTTCTTGTCCTTAACAGTTCCACCAAGTGAGAAGAGTGATGACCATCCTTTTCCTTACTATGGTTATCTCATACTTCGGTTGCATGAAAGCTGCCCCGATGAAAGAAGCTAGTGTAAGAGGACAAGGCAGCTTGGCTTACCCAGGTCTTCGGACCCACGGGACTCTTGAGAGCCTAAATGGGCCCAACGCTGGTTCAAGAGGACTGACATCACTGGCGGACACTTTTGAACATGTCATAGAGGAGCTTCTAGATGAAGACCAGGACGTCCAGCCCAGCGAGGAAAACAAGGATGCAGACTTGTACACATCCCGAGTCATGCTAAGCAGTCAAGTGCCTTTGGAACCCCCGCTGCTCTTTCTGCTTGAGGAGTACAAAAACTACTTGGATGCTGCAAACATGTCCATGAGGGTCCGGCGCCACTCTGACCCAGCTCGCCGCGGGGAACTGAGTGTCTGCGACAGCACGAGCGAGTGGGTGACAGCAGCAGAGAAAAAGACTGCAGTGGACATGTCCGGGGCGACTGTCACCGTCCTGGAGAAAGTCCCAGTACCCAAAGGCCAACTGAAGCAATACTTCTATGAGACCAAATGCAACCCCAAGGGGTACACAAAGGAGGGCTGCAGGGGCATAGACAAGAGGCACTGGAACTCCCAGTGCCGAACTACCCAGTCTTACGTGAGAGCTCTCACCATGGATAATAAAAAGAGAGTTGGCTGGCGCTTTATAAGGATAGACACTTCCTGTGTATGTACATTAACCATTAAAAGGGGAAGATAGTGGGTTTGTGTTGTATAGATTATACTGAGACAAAATTATCTATTTGTATATATACATAACAGGGTAAATTATTCGGTAAAAAAATAATTTTATGGACTGCATGTATAACTGAAGTTTATACAGTACAGTGGTTCCACAATCTATTTATTGAACATATCCATGACCTGAAGGGGAACAAAAGTCATTTGCGCACAAGGTTAAAAAAGAAAAAAAAAAACCAAAAGAAAAAAAAATTAAAAAAAAAAAACAAAAAAAAAAAAAGAAAAAAAAAAAACACAAAAAGAATAAAATTGCAGGCTGCTTCGGTTGTGGATTGATGATAAACTGTCCTCTTTCAGAAAAATAAATTGAACCAAAACATTCTGTTTACATTTTAGACAGTGAGTATCTTTATTCCTGTTAGTATTATATCTGTTTACTGCTTTTAACTCCTGATAGCGTTGGAATTAAACAATGTCAAGGTGCTGTTGTCATAGTTTTCCTGTTTCTCTTTTACTTTTGAACTCCCATCAGGTTGAAAAAGGGAAAAAAAAACCAACCCCTCTCGTTACCTTATCCTGGATTAAAACCCAATTTTCTTTTTTGTATGTTGTGAAGGTGTTCGCAATAGCAATCCAACTACTGACAAAAGATAATAAAAAGTAAGAGGCAACTGAAAAAGAATGGTGATGTTCCACTGTTCCACTTCACATTGTAGAAGCTGAAAGACGGCACTTAATTGACTGTATGGCAACATGCTTTTTTGGGTTATTTTCTTTTCTTTTTTTAATTATTTTAATTTTTTATTTGCTGTCTTTTGAGACCCGCATTTGCTTATACCATGTTTGTTTGTGTTTGATTTTTGTTTTCCCTTTCCTCCCTCTGGAAGGCTGTTGGTTGTGATCTTTGAAGGGTTTCACTTACCATACAACTGGAGCTTGTCATATAGAAAATACTCTATAGAGTGTTGAGAGCAATGATCTTCACGTAATAAGAGTCTCTCTGGTGGGTTCAAATGTCTCGGTGAAGCACAACAAGAATGGCACTAGAAGGAATGTCTAGAAAGGTGATGGTCATGGGACCGAGTAGCTCAGCGAGTTCAGGGGCAGAGAGCAGTGTAGTAGTGTGTAGTAGTGTAGAGAGCTTTGAGTAGTCAGCACTGAACACTGGTCCTGTGCATTCTGTGAGAGGGGGAGCTTGCCTTTCCCACTGATACCTTTACCCTCCAGGGCATCTCCAGCAGCCTCAGGCCTTCAAAGTGTGTTGTGAAACTGCAGTAGCCTCCCTGCCTGGAAGAGAGCTGGGGAATGAGGCGGGAAGAAGCCTTGCCTCTAGACGAAGCAATTGGAGTTTGTGTAGCTCTACCTCTGCTCTCAACCTAATTTTATGAAACAAATAGTGGCATAAAAAAAATATATACCCACGAAGTACATGAGGAGCAAGTGCTGGAGGAGTTGGCTTAATGTTGCTGAGGTTCTGATAGACGTATTAACTGGGCACTGCCCCTCTAACTATCCTGAAGTAGGTCTAAAAAGGCAGGCTGGAAGCCTGGGAGCTGTGCGTAGCGCTTGCACTGACTACAGTGGGCAGAGAAGCAGAAATAGCTCATTGGTGAGCTCACTGGAGGCAGATGCTATATTTGTAATTCCTGTAGATGAAAAAAAAAGTAGCTGAACAAAGAGGGAAGTACTGTGAAATATCACTACTTCTGAACGCTGCAGCATCTGCGTTACTCTGCCTCACGGTTTGAGTTAATTAAAAACCTGAACTGGGCAAAGCTTATTTGGAATATGCTCCCTCCACAATAATTCTCTCTGAAGAGCATACTTAACACTGACTTTATGTCCTTCCTAGTAGAAACCCATGCTGGAAGCTAACAGAGGCTAACACTTCAAAATCAGTGATTTCTTCTACTTAGGTTAGAATGGCTTCCCCTTCCCTGGGATAACTGATGGGCACAGGAGAGCCAGCCCAACTGTGCAGCGAAAGCCTTTTGCATTGGCCCTGTGCACACTGGAGTGTGATAGAGAACAGGGAATTGTGTGTCCCCCCTGAACTTCAAACCTCAGCCTTCCCAATCAATTGCAGATATTCAGGCTCCCACATAGATATCAGAAATGGAGAGAAAAAAAAACAGAACTTAATGAAATGTCTTAAAACTTCAACCGAATCCTTCTTTGTGCAAAGTAAATGTTGGTATAATGGAGAATTCCATTCCTCTGTGGCCAATATCTGTGTGTGTATTATAATTCTGTGCATTTAATAATCCAGACATGGCTCAGGAGCTATTCTCAGCAATATTCCTAAACTACAGCAGAGAGAGGGTGTAACAGTGGCCCCCCTCAAAACCAGGGTTGGTCGCTTAGGAGGGGAAAGGATGATGCTAATGAGTGAATAACAAATGGATCACTCATCTAGACTGGAAAATGAAACGCTAGCTAGGACGTGACAGTAATCTAATTCAGACACAGGAATAAACCAATTCCCAGCTCTAAGAAATTCAATTTCCAAAAGAGAAGTGTTAATGCATAAATCATGCTAGAAATAAAGTTCGTAATTCCTGAAGTTAATCATGGCTATATCCTTAACTCAGCAATCCTCACCCAACATAGGTCAGGGTGGTGCTGGTGTAGGGTGGTAGGTTCAGAGGGGTAAAGGGCAGCCTGTGCAGGTGAGAGAGGCCTAAGGGATGGAGCTAAGAACCTACAGAAAAACTGTGTCCGGCATCCCCATCTGGAGTGACATTTCTCATACTCATACAGGTTCTATGCCTGTTGATACAACGTGAAACTGGCAATTAAACTGCATTCCCATGGCTCTCACCTGCCTGACCTAATACATCCATGAGCCCAGGCTTGGCAGTTTCAGTTAAGACAGAGATGGGAAGGAGGGGTGGGGGTGGCTTTCTTTCATGTCACTTAATGGAACTCTTGCTGTGGTCTGTTTGTGACAAAGGTATATCATGCATGTCAGCAGGCCTAGTGCTGTGCTAAAGTAAAGACTCTTGCAACTGTAAGTTAATGTCTGTGGCCTTGTTCTCTATTATTCACCTTGTGTAACATAAATATTTATTGTATATTTATATAATTTTATGTTTTTTGGGAAAAACTGAAATTGGCATTAAAATTTAAAAGCAACTGCATCATATTGTAAATATAATTAAGCTATATTTAAGTGTACTGATTAACATAATATATGTTTAACTATAGAGTTTTTTATGTTTTTAAATATATTTTCAAAAGATATATATATATAAAACTTGGGGTTTTTTGGGGGACCATGTGACTCTTTTCTCTAATTGTAAAACAAACTCGAGTTTTACTATAAAGATGTGTGTTCTTTGTTTTAAAACAATTTTTACTTTATTTTAGCAATAAAACTCTCACTCGGAGGGCAGATAGCCCCCTGTTTCATAGATGGACAGCTAGCATTGGGAGGGGAGGGGTGGAAAGAACTGACCTTCCATAGAAGTTGGGGATACTTGCAGAATGGTGTATTTCCATTTAATTCTAGGACATAAGTCCTCGTGAGTCTAAAAACCCATGAATGACACGCAGATATGATTTTATTTAGCCATAAAATAGTAAGTGTAATGGAAGTGAGGGGAAGGGGTTACAAATCTCAGTAACTAAGGGAGATGTGAGGTCTAAACTCAATAGCTATAGTCATGATTTTTAAATGGTCTCATCTGTATTTATATCCCCTGCACTGAACTTATTTATGACCCCCTTGGAGTACCAGGAGTGGGAATCCTTGGGTTTAACATGTTCTAACATTTCTAAAAGAATATTCTGTACTACAGCTGCCAAGCCTTTGTGTATTTAATTATCCCATAGCCTTAGAACAATCAATACATCTTAATGAGGAATAGAGAACTTTCATATAACTTAAGGGGGGGGGGGGAGGAGGGAAGCACAAATCCAGACTTAAAAAATCCTATTGCTGCATATTTCCCACCAGCAAAGCCTCCACAGGAACCGAGGAAGTGGTGCTTGTGAGGATTATCATTATAATCATTGCATTGCTTGCTTGACTGTTGTATTGAAAATCAGCTAACAGAAGCAGTTACATGTACTAAAACTTTTGGCGGACGGAAGAACAGGGCTGTGTTATTACCACAGCACAGACCCGCTGCTGGCTATGGGAGCCAGCTCTGCTCATGCCCTAAGTAGGACGGAGGTGGGTGAGGTTGCTTTAACTTATGAAATATGTGTTAGAGATACAGCCTGGGTGCATGGAGAATGAAACGGGCACCCTCAAAATACATTCTGGAACTAGAGAGGAAGATACGGGAGCTAACCATCCGTCCAGTCATCCACTTTACTGAATCCTAGCTCTGTAGGGGAAAAGAAAGATGTTTCCATAGCTTTTATTGCTTGGAACTGAAATAGAGGCATCTAGCTAGACTTCTGAACTGCGCAGCCACAAAACAACAGCAAGCAGTAAAAGAAGATTCTTGAAAAGAGTCCTGAAGCTACATCGAAGTGCAAGCAGAAGGGGAGGAGGTCTATTTCAATTTGTCCCAGGTGGATCCAATGCACTGCTTCCACAGGCTACTTCTCCTAATTAAGATCTCATTGAGAAGATACCGTCTGGCAGGGCAGTTAAAGTGAAGAAGGAGGGGATGCACTCGTTTGGGGTGAATATAAAGAGCACCGAGGCCTCACCTTAGGAAGCAATTTTGAAGGTCAGAAGGTTCTGTAGGGGGGATGGTTTGGAAGGAAACGAGATTTTTTCTGAAGGTTTTTTATTTGGGGGGTGGGTTTTTGTTTGGCTGCCTCCTCGCTTGCTACTCTTTTGGGTAGTCAGAGACTATGGTGTTGATATAAACCAATGGAGTTAAACTAATATCCGTTTTTGATGCCTGTGGGAGAAGAAAGCCTGGAGGTGGCATGAGGGGGTCCAACTTTTCCCGGCAAGGTTTGGATTCATCTGTTGAATTTGAGATGCCTTTGGAAATCGAATCTTGTAAGCGTCATCGTGTTAGATGGTGGCAGAAAGCACTCGGAGGTAAGCTGCTCTTTGCTACACCAGCCCTCTGTTGAGGGAAATAATAAGTAGCCCTTTGTTTTTGCATTGCTGTGTGGGGGTGAGTCTCCAAAACCTGTCTGCAACCTGATCAGTTCTCTTGGGGGCTCCATATGGAAGAAACAAATATGTGTGTGTGTGTTCCTGAATGCAAAATACCTCCTGGCGCTGCTGTGCTGTCCCGATCAGGCTGGTGCCATGTTGCTGACTCCATAGAGGTCTGCATGCGTCCCACCTGTGGCTGCAGGTCCCTGCGTCATAGGAATAACCTACAGAGGGAACCAAGGGGTGGTGATTCCCAGTAATCCCCCAGGGCTCGGGGGAGACATGCAGGTATTAAGGGCTTCCCTGCTGCCAGCTGATCTCATCACCATAACCTTTGTCAGTTTGCTTACATAGGGATTTTAGCAGATGAGGAGGAGGATTTGGCACAGAGCTCCAAGGCTTCTCATCTAAATCCCTCCTTTCTGCTTCTGACTGCTGGGCAAGGCACCATGTGGTAGTGGGAAGAGGCAGGGAACTGCCTTTAGTCCCCAGGGTGCTGCAGTGGGCAATCCTGCCGGCTGCCCTGGGGCTGGAAGCACCTTGCCACCGGAGAAGGCTGTGGTGGGGTTTGGAGGCCCTTCCAATAAGGCCATGCAGACAGCTAGGATAAAACGGGCTTGGGGAAACCAAACTGAAATGCTGGGAGAAGGAAGTTGTTTGTATGTACTGGTACCAGCAGACAGAAACATGAATTAACCGGTAGAGCTGCTGCCCTTATCCGTTGGCACGGGGTGAAATAATGCTCTTCCTTATCACTTCTGAACCTAAATGAACTTTGTATCGCAGTAAAGACTGACAGAGCAGGAACTCCAGAAGCATTTGATTTATTTAATAGGAGTAATCTCTCAGATGATATGCAAAGGGATGTATTACAAGGAAGGAGTATATCCTGCTAGGAGTACAGAGTTTGGCACTTTCAGAAATGATGTCTTGCACGTCTGCACTATGAAAATGTTTTCCCCCGCTAAAATAATCCTTTCTTTATAACCGTCCCTTCCTCCCCTTTATTAAAAAAAGACCCTGAGCAAGCAATCTGGTCTACCTTAAGTCTATAAAGTACTGGAATTTCCAAGTTAAAGCTGCAGTTCACGTATGCAAACCAAGCTGTCTTCTTCTACTGTTGGTTATAATAGCTTTTAAAACTACTCAGACTCTAAATAAGAGCGTAGGTACTAACTGCACTAAATATTCCTTCAACTGGCGTCTCCACTGAGGATTTTAAATTGCCTTAATAAGGTTCCCAATTATTTTTTTTCTGACCTTTAGCTAAAGGCCACTCTGCCGGGAGACTCATTTTTGCTCTCACCCCAGCATGATTCTTCATAGAAAGTTCACTATATTTGAACGTCAGTCTTGGGAATCTGTTATTTGAAGACAACGTGGAGTATTTGTGGCCGTGTTTGCGTTACAAACATAGCTACCGCTGCCAGCTTCACCGTTTACGTACATGGAAAGGCCAATGAGTTCATTTCCCTCCCAGTTATATGCTCTGCTCTTAAACACATGTAATACATGCACGGATTGGTACAGCTGTAAAATCGCATGGAAGTAGGTATGCAAAAGAGCTTTGAGGAACATAAAAAGAGCCAACCTAGTGAGCTTTGTTAAGAGTTGAGTACAGATGTTGTGATGCAGAACAGCTGTAGCAAGAGGGACATCCCTGCCTTTGTCCATTGACAAGCAGGAGTAAATGACAACAAATACGCATCTTAAGTCCTCTTTAGTTTCAAGAAGTACTTTTACTTGAGCAAGAAGCACAGAAACAATTCTTTTCTTGCCCAAACTATGCTTTATAAATGTGGTGTTGTTGCTCCTGGGCCTGTTTATTCTCTGTCCCGTTTTATTCTTGGGACAAGCGGAATCACCATTCCTGACATCCCCGTATGGCACAACACTCAGAGCAACAGCTTTTGTCCTGGCAACAATAGGAGTGCATTGATTACACAATAAATGAGAAATCGCTACATCAACTTGTAAATTAATGTCCTTTCTGCCCCGTTGAAGCTACTGCCCCAGAGGGTATGGTCAAATGGATGTGGTGCTGGTGTGGGTGCAGGCACCTGTCAGTGCTGGGATGCAGCCACAAGGTGACTTGTGCTCGCTTCAGCTGATGTTAAGTCACCTCCCAGCTGGTTACCTATTTTGGCTTCTATTCCCTTGTATTTGACTGTCATCTGTATCTTGGAGATGCCATAGTCTGGCTGCTTAATTCTGAGGGGTACAGACAGAGTCTCATTCAGCTTCAGTTGAAGTGCTCCCAACAGCCTTTACATTTCCCCTCCTTGCTGTCAGCTGTGCTGGCGTGGAGCACTCACTTCCCCATTTCAGGGAATATAAGTTCAGGCATGCTCGTCCAGTCTTGCTAATAGCTGCTGGTACATACCTCTGGGCAGCACATGCCTCTGCTGAAGAGCTGTTGGGGCAGGAGAGGGATGGGAGGGATGCAGCTCTGGAAATCAAAGGGAACCCTCTGCCTGCAGCCTGCTCTCACCAGGCACTGTTCGCATAGGGATGTAGTAGGTGGAAAGCAGGGATTCTTGTTAGCTCAGTGCAGGGCATGACATGGTGTAAATGAACCCAGGCTTAATTTCTGAGAACTGGCAGCCTCTGCTTGGCGCTTCAGGAGGAATAAGCCACGTTCCTGGTTTTAGAAGTCCTTTTGTGAGTGAGCTGTTTAGTGATATGGAAGTTTACCATCTGAACTGCCAAACAGCAGCTTTGTTTTCCAAGGGGAAACCAGGGCAAACACTCAGAAGGGGCTGTGGGAGGGAAAGCATTGGTTTGCATGTTCCCTTAGAATATGCATTGCCTTGAGCTTCCCCAAAAGCTAATACACGTGACTGTATGAATTGAGGCCTAGATAGTCAGGTATTTTATTCTGGTAAGCTTAGTGAGCACTGAGGCTGCAGGACCCCATCTGCCAGCTGTTAAATTCACTTGCACAGCGTAGGAGACAGAGGAAAGGCAGATGAGCACACGAAATCTCTTCATAAATCTGTCAGGTAGGCATCTGCGGTTAGCAGTAGCAGTGCTGCTCTCGTCTGTGCCTCCTCTAAATTAAACCAGAGATTCCAGGCATAGCTCTGCATGTCTTTACGGCTTTATAATTGTTGTCTGCATGGCAAATTGGAGAAATAATGAGGATAAAGTAGTGCGACCAATGGCTATACCAGCTAATTAGCCCCGCCTGTCGCTGAAGATAATACGGTGGATGGGCTGATGATCTAAAACCTTGCTTAAACTCTTGAGGCAGGTAGTTAGCATGAGGAGATCCTGATGCGAAGTGCTCCTGTAGCCTGAGATTGTTTTAGGGGTCTGCAGTCCATTACCCACGCAATGGTCACATCGTAAATTCCCCTTCAGAACCAAGGCATGCTCTGTTACATGCTTCGTAACACAATAGATAGCTACGGTTTCTAGGAATTGCTGCAACATCTCTAATAAAGTGTGTGTCAGGTATTACGCAGGGCTGTAACTATGTGTAATTTACAGCTTGGTGCCAGACTACCAAAATGACCACCTACGCAGCGATGTGTTGGAGCATTTCAGAGCAAAGCTGCGAGCCCAGATACCCCTGCAAATCTTTCTTGAAGCTTTTCTTTTTCTCTCCTTTAAATTGGACAATTTCTCCTTAATCACAGAGCCTAATTCTGCCTTCGGAAAGGACAGTATCTACTGAATTTAGTGGGAGGACTGAAGAACATCTCAATAAATCAATAGAGAATAAACCTAGCAGAAGTCGTTCTGCACAGTATCAGGTTTAGCTCAGGAGGACCCTGGGAGGGAGGTTGGTGGAGGAATACCCTGGGAGGCAATCGCTATGGAATTGCCCCATTCCTGCCGCCGTCCTGGGCGTCGTTTGCTGGCTACTGATGGAGGCGAAGCGTGAGGGTGGCCAGCGCGGTGGTCTTGTTTGGTGGGGGCTTGTGCAGAAGGCAGTTCCTGTTCTTGCAGAGTAAGGTGAAGAAGCCCTTGTGGCAGGCAGTGCCGGCACCGGGACCCCGACACCACCGCAGTGTGCCCTGCATGCTTCCAGCCCTGGTGACCACTGACCCCAGAGGGGGACCTTGCCCGGTCTGGGGGGCTGCTTGAGAGCACGGTGGGTAAAAGGCTTCTCCTGGAGGCCTGAAAACAACCACATGTGTAACTTCTTCCTGCTACTTTGGTCTCCACGCTCCTAAATTGTGTGAGTTCAGCTTTCTGGTAAATTAAAGTCAGGCCAGCGGTCTGTTTCACATTTACATACATGTATTCGAGATACAGCTAAGCCTAGGACGAGAAAGCCTTCATGTCTCAGCGGTGCCACAGATTTGACACATGGCCCCAGGCACACTCGAGTTCTGCTTTCCCATCAGGTTTTGTCTGGTTTCTGTTGTTCTTCGTTGCTGCTGTTGCTCTGGATGCTGTTGGCTATCCGTTTTTAGCAGGTTGCTAGCCCCAAGCCCTGTGCTCGTGCAGATGTCCCGCAGCTGCGCGGACAGCCCGGAATTCCCGCTTTGCTTTGAAGCAAACGAGCCCCTTGCACCCAGCAGTTTTAATATCCCCCCCCAAGACAGAGTGCAGACCCTCTGCTCTAGTTCAGGGCTGTTGCCACCATCTAATTCTGCCTCTTCGTGGGCTATAGATCATACCCAGAGGTTTTCTCTTTTGTTACCCAAGAGGGGGTTTTGCTGTGTCTGCCCCAAGAATCATCAGGGCTCAAGAAGGAGGCCCTTAACACTGCACTAAAGATAAGCCCTTATCTTCAGGGTGCTGCCGCTTGGAGAGCCCTCAAACTTATGGAAATGAGAAAGGTTTTGGGCTGGTGGAGAACCAAAGCTCGGCCCCTGTGGGAGGAGGAGGAGGATGAGGAGGAGGATGGCTCACCCAGGCTCACTGTGGCAGGTGAGGACTCCCATCCTGGCTTGGTGTGCTGACCCCCTCCCCCAGGAGCCCTTTGCCCTGAGAGGCCATACCGCTCACTGCAGATCTGCCTTCAAGCAGAGATGTTTAATACTGACTTTATTAATGCTCTATCAGCATAGATAAGCTAACCTCAGTCCAAACAACACGCATTGGAGCCTCTGTGAGGCATAGAGGCGCAGAGCTCTGCCGGAATCCCGTGGCTGGGTGATGGGGTGGCACCCACAGATGTCCCGTGGACCTTGCCAAGCCTCATCCCAGCCTACCCCAAATGCCATAGGTGCTCATCCCACCACGAATTTTGAACTTTGTCTCCTATCCCACCTTTGCACACCAAAAGGCCGTTCAGCCAAAGCGCCGCATCCTCAGCAGCACTGCAAACCCCATCCTGCAGGATGGGGCGGCTGCTGCACATCTGGCTTTGTAGGCTCTCTCCTTTGGATGCCTTCGTCCCATTGCTTGGCTTTTGGGGCCGAGTGCCTGTTGAGCAGCCCCACATGGTGCTGGAGCTTGCAGGGAAGTGCCCACTGGGCAGGAAGGAGGGTGTTTGGGCACCTGTGAGCCAAATGGCTGTGGGAAAGGTTTGGCACCTGATCCAGAACGCTAGGCAGTAAATGCGGTTCAGAGAATCAGGGCTGAAAGACAGCATCTCCCAGGGGCACAGAGAGCAGCTCGAGGGAAGTTGTACTTCCCACAAAGCGCTGCATAAGCTGGCAGATCTGTGTGATCAGGGAAGGTTTCATTGAGTGCCTTTCTGAGGCGTCGGGGACAAAAACTATGCCTGGAGAAGTTTCTCCTTTCCAGTGGATGCCAAACGTTTTGAAGCCCTTTGTGGCTTGGCCTCCCTACAGGGAGAGACTTCTATGAGACCAGGTAATTGGTGCTATGGTGTCTGCTCCTGTGGATGGAAATGAAATCTGTTGAACATCTACATTAGAAAACATAGCACCCAGAAAATGCTTTCTGCCAAAGCTGCGATTGCTGCGAGTACTGACTAGGGAGTTGCAAGGACCTGCATTCAACACAGCGTCTGAGCTGCAGAGATCAAACTCTGCTTCCTTTCCTTGCATGGCGAGCACGCCAATCCATCTCGGGGTGCCAGCTTGGTTTACAGGGCAGCAAACATAGTGTCATTCCTTAATAGATCTGAACGCAATGACTGTACCTGGGGGAAGAATATGGGGCAGTGTCAGTGTTTGGGAAGTATAACAGGATTTGACTAGATATTAATGTGATTAGGACAAGTGTTTCAACTACTGCCACCGCTTCTGACCTACAGTTTTCTTTCTTTGCTGACATGCAATATATGATGCCAAAAACCTTTAGCATTGGATGACATATTTCTGAAGACTTCAGCACATCAGTGGACACAAAACTATCCTTTCTGTAAGTGGGCATTGCAATATACCTGTTCATTGATGCTAAAGTATCTACAATATAAATATTTTGTAGTACAAATATAACTCCACAGGAAATAACAAAACCCATGACAGGCTGTGTGAGTCACTAGTGCAGATATATGCTGTATTGATTGCCAATGCAAAGGTCCACTTTGTAGGCTGATTTTATTTATCAGAATACATGCACCACTCCAAAACTGGAAATACTCCTACCCACAGAGTATTTAAAGGATGTTCAAAATAAAATCCCCCTCTGCACGTATAAAACTCTGTCAAAGGCTTCAGACTCCTCAAGTACACTTCAGGCTTGAAATGACAGAAAATATGGCCTCCAGACACTTGGGGTTTTGGGCCTGGAAAACAAATGTTGTGACATCTTCTGGTAAGGTCCCTGGAGCCAGCTCTCCCCTGCACAGGCCTGGACATACACCACAAAACAGCTCTTGCACTTGGTGTTTGGATGGGCCCAGCTCCGCTGGGATCCAGTGCTTCCTGCGCTCGCTTCCCGCACGGACGCAACTCTAATCCCAAGATGGGTATATTGATACCGGCCCTTTGAGATGGGCGCACATGGGGGTCTGAGCATCTGACTCATGAACCTAGGTAATTGGTGACTGGGAGAAACCCCCACGGATCCTTTGTTATCGCACCATCACTGGTCTCATCCTCTCAGTTTCCCTTCCCTCCTGCTGTTTCTCCATCTCCTCACTTGAAGCAGAGCCCAGGGTGAGGACAGGTTTGCTCCATGGCCACGACCACCACCTGAGCCTTGTCCCAGGGATGAGCCATCTTGGGGCAAAGCTGCTCTGCCTCCACAGGAGGCCCCTGGAGAGCATGGATGAAGCAGCCATGGGACTGCTTGCAGGACATTTGGGGATGGTGGATGTGTAGGTCTGTGCTTTGCCAAGAGAGTAAGACCCATTAACAGCTTCCCAGGAGGAAACATATGGGACAAAATACAGGAAAAAGAGAAGACAGGATTTGCCCTGGGAAGGAGCAGCCTGGGAAGTGGATGGGAAACGGTGTTCCTGGATTCTCATGGCCATGGGGGGGTGGTGTAGAAGCTGATATGTGGCATGTGGAGGCAACTAGATGGAGCAATGAGAAATAGAAGTCAGAGAACCTAAACCCGGGGGGGGGGGGGGGGGGGATGTGCTGGTGGCTGGTGTGTCTGCAGGAAGGGGAAAAAGAAACAGCAGCGATGCAGCTGGCCGGGGGAAAGCCCAAACCCTCAATGCTGCCTCGATTCGCAGGCTGGGGGGATGCTGCTGAGCACGGCGGGTCAGTGAGATGCTAGAGGGACCGGGTGGCCGTGAGCTCGCTGTGGGGATGTAGTCGTGAGCAGCCTGCGCACGGGGCTTGTTCGTGCTTGCGTGCTGTCAGCATCTGAACCCGAGCAGCTTCGCTAACGAGCAGATGTTTTCCTCCGTGCGGCTGTTACAACATCCTCGAGGGTTCCTGCTGGAGATGTGGAACCAGTCCCTCCCCACCCACACTCCGGCTCTGAACACAAGCTGTAATACACGGTTGTGCAACAGCGTTCGCTTCACGCTGCTCCTGGCGGTCCAAGGTACGCACAGAAACCAGAGCTTTAAAGGTAAAAATAGTCCTGCTACTGCTGCAAACAACTTGACGTTTCTGATCTTCAGCTATCTGGCAGTCTGCCTGGCCCAGATACCCAAATACGGGGCTCCCAATGTGCCAGGCACCTTTACAGTTTCTTCCTACCTGGCTCTGGAGCGGCTTAGTACGGTCACCCCCGTCCATACCTGAATCGAGAACAGGACACGTGAGGTACCGGAGCTGTGGTCTCATCCATCTCTTCCAAACTGGCCAGCATCACACAGCAGCCAGCTCAGCTACAGGGATGCTCAGGGTGAAAAGAAAACTATTGTGTTAGCATAGAGTAGCAACTGAAATGGTGCTCGTGTAAGCCGCAAGCACCAGCCACTTTCAAGAGTGCTATAATGAGATGTCAAAAACTTTTCAGAGGAAACCCCAAACCATCTGCATACACCTAATCAATGCAGCAATCAATTAAAACCACTGGCAAAGAAGTTGTACAAAGGATGTTGCTTATGCCGCATCCATCTGTAAAGCAAAAAACCCAAGCCAGTGAGTTTTAGATAGACTATAATTAAGCCATCAATTACAGTACACACTACCTGAGGCATAAGTCTGATCTCCTCCATTTTTCTGGAAAAGTCTCATTTGGTTTCTCATTTATCACCTGAGAATTAGCATCTCGCACAGACACCGCAGAAAGCGGAAGAAAAAGTATCTCGTCCATTCTTAAGATGTTTTCATGAAAATGGGACAAATAACAACAAGTGCTCGTTTGGTTTTCTTAATGGATTAGCTGGCATTTTTTAAATAGATTCCTTTTCTCTCCTAACCTTACATTATTTAAGTATGCAGTCGTGAGCTTCTCATCTTTCATTCTATGTATTTGCATGGTGTTGCTGAACCTCCCTAATTGCTGCCATTATTTGTGCCTGAGCAGGAATGGGTGAGGAGTAAAACTCTTTCGATTTAAGCAGATGCGTTTGCATATTGCCTAGGTTACCATTTGCATGGAAGGGAAAAAGATCACAACTGTGGCATCCTCCCTCTTTCCTGACTCAACCGCTGCCTGTGGAAAGCACTAAGTAGCAAATCATCAATAAACCATAGCGCTCTTCCCTGTTTGAGCAGTTTATCCTGCAGAATCTTAAATCGTAGTTATTCTCAGGCAGGGCAAGGGTGGCACTTGATGGAGAGAACCGTCCACTCTTTCCTAGTCTAGCACTCTGAGGGTGCATGGAAACTGGCCCTTGTGTTGTATCCAGGGATCTGCACCCATCCACCTCTGCCTACAGCTCAGCTGGAGCACGGTAACCTCAATGTTCTGAAGCTCATAGAGTGCTGACAGGATCTGCTCCCATTGTGTTTGACCCATTTGAAGTCCCCATGGCTACCAGCGGAGGAGTGGGCAGCCTTGGGATGCAAGAGGCACTGGGAAGGACCAGTAGGTAACAACAGAGCCCATGCTGGGGCAGCTCTACTCCGTGGTATAACTTCTGCACCAGGCAGGGCTGTTTGTAACCCACACGGCAAGAAAAGCCTATGTAGGAAAAAATAACAATCAAGTGCAATATGGCAGTAGAAAGTAAGGTTTAAAACTGGGTTTTCAAGTAGTTAGTTGATGCTTTCTTTTTTTCCTGTTAATGAGGGTGCTGAGGCACTGGCACAGGGTGCCCAGGGACGCTGTGGCTGCCCCATCCCTGGCGGTGTTCAAGGCCAGATTGGACAGGGATTGGAGCAACCTGGTCTAGTGGAAGGTGTCCCTGCCCATGGCAGGGGGTTGGAACTGCATGAGCTTTAAGGTCTCTTCCAATCCGAACCATTCTGTGATTCTATGAGTGTGACACTTGGTTTCTGACATGCAACTGCTCTGGGATGCTTTCACAGCCATCTTTCTCCTGTGTGCCGAATTAAGGTTCCCATGTAAAATGTTCGACACAGGTTACCTCTTATGCAAAGCAACAGTATCCTGTTTGCAAAACTTGCCTCTGCAAGAGTGCTGTTGACATTACCTTTCAGGCAGCTAAAGTTCAAATGAGAAACAAACTGCCTTGGGAATGGGGTAGGGGAGGATCGGGGCTCAGCGAGGCAGAGGCAAGTGGTGGGGAGGAGGGAAGCCAGTGCCTACTAGCAAGGTTGCAGCCTGAAACACTGGGATTAATAGGTTATCTGATGCACAAATAAGACCGTTGCGGTTAAATTAATCCTAGCTCAATAGAGTTGAATCTCTTCCACAGGCTTCCCCAGCGCTGTTGAATGGCGTTGAAGCCTGGATACCTGGAGGTGGGCATCCCCAGGTTCAAGCAGGGATGCTAAAGGGGGGATGCTCAGGTCTAGGGGGGATGACTGAACCATTTTCGCCCGCTGTGTATAATGGCACATTTTCACAAACATATCTGTAATGCTCACGTAAGAGCGTATAGCTGAAACTTTATTATTATGGGGGGTTTAATAGCAGATGCTCAGGTACTTCTCATTTGCTTTAGGAGCCTTTGGAATTGACATTTTCCCTGTAGCCATCAAGGCTGGAAACCTTTATTTCCCTAATAAAAGATGGGATTTTCACATAACAACATGATTCTGGTAACTAGAGCTTTAAGAAAAAGGTCAGATATTGTGACACTTGCGATAAAAGCTCAAGATTTGACAAAGCCATATTTAGTGCAGTTCCCAGCTGAATGGGGAATTGCCATTACGCATTTGGTTTAAAGTACGCTTCCATTTATTCCAGGAAAGCTCTAATGCAACCTTTTCCTATTAGCTAAATAAAAGATTAAGTTAATGCTGCCGCTTACTTTAAAATTTACTGAAAGTATCGGGGGAAAAAAAGGTGAAGACTTTTGTAGATGAGTCGCTATGGAAATATGCAATGTTGGTAAAACTTTGCCTGGTGTCATTCATTAATATTCACAGTAGATTTCACTAATTACAGTCTGAAGCAACACTTCCTTGGTTTATTTTTTTTTACTTTTTAGGTAATTTCACAGAATTTCTGGTCTTATTAGTCATTGTGTACAAGTTGGTCTCTTCTTGAAGCAGGGCAGGAGAAAAGGTTTTAGGGCACATGCTTCTCAGAGGCAGTGAAGAGGGCAAAGGGTTTGAATGCAAATGTCTGCAGGCAGGTGCTGTTGGCCTTTAGCCTACCGGGGGTTTGATATTGGGGCAGGACCTCTGTGGCAATTAAGCATCCTTTCATGTGGGACACTTGGAATCAGGATTTATCCTCCCAGGACTTCTAACCCATAAAGCGTGACTACAAATAGCATGAATACAAATTTGGGTAAGATTTTTTTCCTGTATTTTCTAGTGAACAGCAGGCTTTTGTGCCCATAGCAGAGAGCTGGTTAAAATGGCTGAGAAATTAGCATTTATTTAGTTAAACCACGTCCTTTGTCCCAAAAGTCTTTGCAAGGGTACCTACGACTCTTTAATGAAAAACATTCCTCCATGCTTTTTCAAGAAAAGGAGAGAAATACATCAAAACTGGTGAAAAATAAGCTGTGTCAATGACATTTGCACACTGAATATTGTAAATGAGAACATGAAACAATTTGTGGTCAAATTTTTCTGTTTAAATTCAAGGAGATTGTTTCAGAAAGAATGTTTTATTTTGTTTCCCCTTATTTCACTACTGAATATCAAGACTTTTTTGTTTCTTGTATACCCATGCTTGCTTTTTACCGGCGCTGCTGATGTATAATGTAATTTCACATATTCTTGCCCCTGTTTACTAAAATGCCTTAAAACCTATTGAAGTAGGTCCTGTACTAGCCTTTCACCGTGGGCTTCACAGGGTAGGCATGGCTCAGGATCTGCTCTGTAGCTCTGCTCCTTCTTTTTCCCTTGTTAATTAATCAATTCCACACTGTTGATCAACTTTTGATGGCTAAAGGCTGTTTTCCTGTATTCTGAAAATACACAAAGGAACATTGCTGTAAAGGTCTGGTGTTCAGGGAAGGAGCAATTACTGGCTCCAGCGAGCATCTAGAGTAGAGTAGCATCTACTGGAAACTGAATGAAATGACAGCTCAGAAATTAAAAGTACAATATGGGCCATACAGAAGAGGCGTCTGCTTCTGCTCCTCAGACACAAACCTTCCACAGCCCATGAGATGATGTGAAGACCAACCTGGATAAATCCACACAGCCAGGCTGTTTGGCATATTCCTCAGTGAGCCTTCATTGAGGCTTTTACAAGAGGAGCCCTAATCAGAGATAAGTTAGTGACTGGTCCCTAGCCTCTCTCCACAGGTTTGCAGGGACCGGTGTCCCAGGACCATCCGTGGGAGAGCAAGGGGTGCTGGGCACAAGCTCCCTCTTCTCCTCCACTTCAGCTGGACACTGCACTACAGCTGGGGACAGGCACCCTCCTCTCCCGGAGCAAGGCTTTGACTGAAGATGCTCCACAGGAAGGGAGGAGGGGTTTTACCAGACATCAAAGTGAAATCCTTCAGGATTTTGGCCTAGGATTTCTGTATGGGGCTTGCCCCCCGCCCACCCCCCCTCCTCCAGAGGTAGCACACAACTGGCTTCTCTGTTTGCACTGCTTCACCTAGGTAGCTCAAACCACATCTGGAGTGAAAGAGGGAAGGTACTAAGTGGGCTGCATTGATTTTCGTATGTTCATAGGTATCAGGGAGGTAAAAAACCTATTAAATCATCTAGTCAGTATAATGAGAGCAGAACTATTCCCTGCTGGACATTTACTGGTGGTTTGTCAACTCTAGTTCAGGAAATTGAGTTGTAGTGTTCAATATAATGGATTCTAAATTTCCATTTAATATCAGTTTTCTTTGGTTTCTGCTTTTACATTAGTGCATTGATGTGCTTTATATTGATTGACTTTTCTTAGTGTGATGAGAACAAAAATGCCACTTATCCTTTAAGTCACATAACTCAAACTAGCAAGCTATCAAGCTAGCCTCCTCCCAGGAGAAAGTCGTAATGGCTAGAGCAGAGAGCCATGTCAATACAGAAGTGTTGGTAAGATAGATAATTCTACAAATGTTTTAATTTATTTCGAAGCAATGGTAGCGAGTTATGCAGCTGAATATACCATCAAAACCTACTCAAACAATTAATTAAATCCTCAGCACTAATCTTGCCAGTCCTACTTGTTTCTCAGCTCCCTAGCAGTTCTCATACACCTTATGTGCTCAGCTACCTTTGTAAAAATAGAGGAAATCCTTCAAAAGCATGTGAAACAAAGCAAATTAACCGTCGAGCCAAATCCCCACTTGGCTATGACAACTATACCGTGCAGATCTGCTTGTGAAGGCAAGAAAGAACAACACTAGACCCATTGCTTTCCCTCCCCTCAACTAATAAAACCTGATGCTGCTAGTAGGGGTCTGTTCATACATTTTAACATAGCAGCAAGCAGCCCTAGCATGAAAATAGGTGACAGAAGTAGATTTTTATCCTTATAAACAGGTTTCTGCAAAAACACCGTGATTACCGTTACATTTATCATCGCTTAACGGGAAAGATATCATACCCCTGTAGTACCAGGCTCTTACAAACATGAGTTCTGAGTTTTAGCACCCCAACTGTTTAGCAAATGCTGCCAAACGTAGCTGCTGGAAGAGAGCTCTGGGCTTCAACATCTGTAGAGTGCAGATGTGGCACAGGGTGAAATGTAATCTGAAACTGCTGTAAAGCAATTAAATTCTTACCATTCTTAGTAACACATCACTGGAATTATATATAGTGTTAATTTTGAGTACGGGGTAACAGCCTACCCTGTGTGTTGAGTAAGAAGTGATCAAATTGAGAATGCTATACTCCCATGACCCGTTCCTTGTGCCAGATTTTTATGAACTTTTAATAAGTTTGGGGTAAAGAAATAAGGCAGATGATACAGCATTTTCTCTTTGTAGAATGATGCAGTCATTTTTAATTATGAGTTCGAGGAAACGTATGAGGAGGAAAAAACATCCAGATCCTGTCTTCTCTTTCTCGTGTTGTCTACCATCATATTTAGTGTATTGCCGTGATCTACATCTTGCCTAGAGCGTGCAATTACTGTCAGGAGTTCAGGTTTTACCCAGTATTTCTCTGAGGTTTTCCAATCCAGCCTGAAAATATAAAAGCCTTCCGACCACTTCTGACTGTCAACAGATCTGTTCTCATTCCCTGCCAAAGAAGTTAATCACAAATGAACTATTTCAGGAGAATCTGAAGTGCACTCAAACCAGGCTAACTGGTGTCAGTGATTCTCTGCAGAAGGTGAAGAATCACCAACTTTTCCATGACTTCAGGCTGTTTCCCTGGAAAGGTGTCAAAGACTGAGCTGAGGAGAAGGTGGTTGGGAGCATCGCTAAGCCACACTCCTCATTTCCAGACCTAATTACACTATTTACATATGGCTGCTCTCCGAGGAAAACAAATATTTCCATGCTTTCTCCATCCATCTTTCTTTATTTCAGAAACTGCTTTGGATTCATCCACTATGATCTTATGAATAAAGTGGGAAGGGAACGTAAGGGCAGCCAGGCTGAAGGTCCCCGCAGCCCAATGGCCCATTTCCAGCAATGGCATGAGCAGGCTACGGAGGAATAAGGACAGGGCAAGTAAATATCATCCTTCTCCTAATGGTTTCCCTGAAAATGACTTTTTGCAGATGAGGGACCTTCTTTAGCTGATACTTCCTGAGCCTCCTGTGGGCCCCGCAGACATTGGTTGCATCCTTGGGCAGGGAGTGCCGGGGACATCCTGTGAAGGGCCACGTCCACGTGCCTGTTTCAGCTCTGGCTCCTCCTAGATCCCTCCAACACTTCCCAGTGCTTGTAGTGGAATGTGTGTAGCATGTGCTTGACCCTGCTCCGCTCTCTGCTCCCACGACTTGGGGCCTCTGGCTTGTTTCCTGAGTTACCCTCTCCAGACAGAAGAGGTGTAGTTTACCGGTTTGTTCCTCCTAGGTAAGTTTTTAATATGTGGTCAAGCTTGCTGCTCCTTTTGGACTTTGTTTCCCCCATTTCTGTTATAGCCGCTCCAGACCAGAGCTGCATACATCCACCCATTGGGCTACTTCTTAAAATAAAAAAGGATTTTCTGCTCCCATTCCCCCACTCTTCATTCCCACTTCTGTTAAACTTTCTCACATCCTTGTTCCTCTATTTGGGCTAGAAACCTTCTTTTTTTTCCCCTTCATTTTTGGTCTAACATCATTCATACTCAGATTACATTTATTGTTGTTACAGGTTTTTCTTTGGTTTATGGGTATTTTTCATGTCCCCTCTCAGCCCCTCTCATGTCCCCCCTCAGTCTGGCTAAGACAAGTCAAACAGGCTCCACTAACTGCTGCTTAGGATGAGCAAATCCTGCAACAGCTCTCAATAAATCACTAAAGCCAAGGATCTCTGTATTAATCATGATACCTTTGCCTCAAGCAACTGTTCTATATCTACAGTTTACCCTCCTTATAGTCAAACAGTAATAAAATCGAGTATGCAACGTTTAAATTATACAGGATTTCAAACACACGTAAGAAGAGCTTGAACTAAACTAATCAAGTCCCTTGGCCCCATGTCACGCAGGCCTGGAAGTCTTTCCCAAAACATCCAGTTACACATCATGCCATGTGGTGAATCCTTCAGCAGATCAAATGGATTTGATCTATTTCACCTGTTATATTTATTACTGCCCGTACATCCTTCTTGTTAGATAAGAAGTGCAGTACTCTGACACATGCAGCATTAATCATTATATCTTCTGGTAAGGATTGTCTTAGGGGTCTGTGAAAAAATAAATTCATATTTTGTTCTAGAGACCATTTTTTTTTTCTCTTTGGGTATGGGTTCTCCTGCTTCACTTGTCCTGAGTCATAACCACGTCTATAATGTCTCAGTGATGCTTCTTACCGTGCCAAAACTTCCTGATCTGTTGCCCCTTCTCAGGCTGGTATGTTGAATGCAGCTCTGCATTTTGTTCTGCTAGCTGCTCAAATCCTTAGAAAGTGTGTCTGTAGTCATGGAAGTGCTTATAATGCGTGTATACTTTGTACACGGATCTATCTTTGTTTCTAGGGATCTTTCCTTGTAGATAGGTCATTTTCCAATGGCAGTAACATCAGCTTCAGCGATGATGATCTTCTCAAAAGGTGATATTAATTTGAAATGGTTAAATGGCATTAATTTTATGCTGTATCAATGCTCTCCATGAAGCAACCTCTGAGGTGCAAATCCTACAGCTGTACCTTGCAGAGAATACCGGTGAAGCCCTCGGTTGGTGGAACATAAAAGGAAAAATAAACAGAGAGAACTTCCAAGCTAAGAAACTTCACCACCTCAGAAAAATCCAGAAAGTGTTTATGCTTCCTCCTTTAAAGCAATTTAATCTGCTTATTTTAAACTCAGAGTTAGTATGGCCGTGTCCTACAGGGCCATAAATCAGAGCGGTCTGCCTCTTTGCAAGTGCAAGATGGATGCCTGCTTCATGTTAACGACTATTCAAACTGTACTCAGGCAGTGTGGAAGTGCGGGGCTGTCGAGGCACGGTGCTGAGGGTGTATCACCTGGTTCTCTTCATCCCACAGAGCAGGAATATCTCAGCAGCTGCCCCAGATTGGTTCTCAGGCCACTCAGGCACAGCTCCATAGCTTGTTTAGTGCCTTTTGTCGATCCTCTGCTCGTTACTCACCCAGTAACTATTCCTTAGTGCTTTTCCTCCAATTACCTCGGTTTCCTGGATCCTGGATGATTGCTTGCATCAGCGTTACTTGCATTACATGCATAGCTGGGACAGTTACTGAAGCTCCCCTGTGTAACAGGTCTGCAAGAGCTCAGGCAAACAGAGTGCAGGAGCAGAACCATCTTTCTCCTCAAACAGAGCCTTTATTGAAATGCCAGGTATGAGAGGTAGATTTTCCCGGGGCTGTGAGAATTCCCTGATAAGATCCTGCTGGATAACAATATGGGGCAGGCTCATTCCTCACCCTGGAAAACGAAATTACTGCCAGTTTCACAATGTAAAAAATCACAGAGAAAATATGCCAGTGGGTGGCAGGGAATGGTGCTTAGTCACTGGATATTAAGCAATGCAGGACAAGACAAACAAGGATTGCAGACTCTTTGGGGATGCCACATCAAGTTTGCTTTGGAAGCATGTGGGAGCCCTCGCCTGACACATGCAGGCACAGGCATCTGTCACCACAGCTGTGCTTTGGCCCAGGGCAGGGAGGCAGGAAAGGAGAAGCTCCTCAAAGCCAAAATAGCTAAATCCATCTCAGTGGGGTCTTGTTACTCACGCAGGGACGGTAACATGCAAAGACCAGAGAAGTTTATCATAGAACTAGAAATGCAGCCATCCAACAAGCCCTGATTATTTTCTTAATTTACTTTATTTACTGCACTATATGTGTCTTTTGTTCAGTAAAATTAGCATCACCCCAATTTCCACCAATATGGAAATTACTTGTTTTTTTAAACCTGATAATGGCTGGTTTATTGCTAATTTTCAGCTCAGCTCAGGTATTTAAACACAATCTTTAGCATCCCTTCAGCTATATATGTTATTTTTTTCATATTCCCTTCTGAAATGCTAATATATTCAGGCATGAACAGAGGATATTCTCAGCTGTCCTCATCAGGAAACACGAAATGCTAAAGGTATGTGAAAATTAAGTTGTGCTTAGGGAACTTCTATTAAGCTGTTGCTTCAAAACTACAGCAGCCAAAGTTACTTCAGAATTCATTTTGTTACAGAAGGATGCATCACTAGATCCTGACTTTTACTACTGCGGACAGAAATAGAGTTTTAGCTAATATCTCTTATCTAATACTAATTAATAATATTAATAATATTAACATCTAATATCTAATACCCCGCTCTGAAAACTAAACACAGCCTCCCAACATGAGCAGCAACTCCAGACCCTTCAAACATGACGAACTGAGTTTAAAAGGTGCCCTCGCTTTGCAAGTCTGGATTTCGGGTGCCCTGCCCCTGGGGAACACCCATGTGTGAGTTCACATCACACCTCACCTGAACCCATGAGCAATAGGACTCCATGTCTACCACTCCCAGCTTCCAAAGACCTGGGAAAGCAAGCGCTTAAAGAACTGTTGTCAACAGAAATGCGGAGAATACAATCGTGCTGCACGCCCAGAAATGCACCACCGCATAAACAGCAATGAGAAGTGATACCAAAACAAGCAATGGGTCAGTCACCTCCCCTACCCAAGCACGCGATACCTGGCAGGAGGGAAGAGGGCTCAGCATGCTGCTCCTTCCTTAGCTGTAAGAAATCACTTTGGTTTTTAAGCCCGTAGCAATAAACACCTGACACTTCCTTAGAATGGCTTGGTCTTTTTGCTCAATCCAACCCACTGGCTTTTTACCAGTGCCCCATACAGAACTCAACTCTTTCCTTTGCTTTTGTGGATCTGTTTTGGTTCTGTACCTTTGCATGCAGCTGGTCAGTTTTAACTCACTGGCTTACCAAGTGTATTTTTCCTTTCTAGGAGAAATAGTGTGGAAAACGCTTTGATAGGCGTGTATCCTGGGTCTAACCAGCAATGGTAGATCAACTTCTTCATGTAAATAAGGAAAAGAATGTAAATACTTACCAGCTTTTTCTGAGGTGGTGATGGTTTTTAGCTTGAAAGTTGATTGACCAAGTGCGTTATTGATCAAATTCAGAGCAGGCTCCTTAGAAACATTTACCACTAAGTTGCTGAGCTCAAGAAAGAACTTCTAGTCAAAACAAGAGGTATGTGAAAGAGGGGAAATGAGGGAGCAGTTATAGAACAGGCAATATCCTTAAGATTTCTTTATTCACATGGGAAGAGTAGCTTATGACCTTAATTTTTAACTAGAAATAGAAGGGGCTACAGGCATTTAAATAATACTGTAACTAATGATATCCTTACTTCTTTCTTTGAATGGAGCTATTTAATTTTGCATACATATATCAATACACATTGAGCCAAAGACTGTAGTTATTTTCAACCAAGAAAAAGAAAAAAGAAGACAAAAAAATCTGTGATTCTTGTAATTGGTTACAATCTGCAGTGCAACAATACCAAGCATTTAAAGGAATAGGGACAAGTTGCAAAAAGGCAATGGATGGTAGAAAAGCCCTAGAAAATGCCCTAGCCCCATGACTAGTGAGCTGACCTTAGGTGTAGCACACAGGGGTTTGACTCCCTGCTTGTACCCCATCTCCTAGGGAGCTCCCTTGTCACAAAATTCCTAGGTATTCTGGAGCCTCTTTCTCTCATTCTGGCTTATCGTTAACAATTTTAGGCATCTTGGTTTCATCTTGATGTAAATGAAATTAAGCGTCAAGCCTTTTTGTTCAGTTTGATTTCAATTAAATGCCAATTTTTCCGACCAAGCCTGCTCCCTTGCATTCACTTCGGAATGCATCAGACTCTCGCTGGAGTGCCAGAGACAGGGTCTGGTTTTTCTAGTTTTTCCTCTTCTACAAAATCCTTTACACTCGAAGCACCGCAACATTTTAATCCTTCTCTTGATGTTTGAAATGTCTTATGTCACTTTGAATAAAAATTACAGCTATAGAAATCTGCATACTACTGCCCGGACTTGTGAGTGGTAGCTTGGACTAGGACTTCTTGTGGTTCTCAGCTACCAGCCCTTTTTATTAGTGAGGAAGAGTACCTTGGACTTCGGGCTTTGGGAGGGTGCTCTTCACAGTTCTCAGAGCAGAAGGGATTTGTTCCAGTTGTTTTGGGAACGAGAGGACACAAACCAAGATAAAGTGTACCACTGAGTATTCCGAAGCTGAGTCAGGCTCTATACCGCCTTACCACATGCCAGGGAGTTGGTAAATCCAGTCGCTTTATCCCACTTAGACACTTATTCCTCTTCAGATTTATCCATCACTGACCCCATAATATACTTGCATTGTTGATGCATAGGAATACACTTTCACCCCAAGGTCATAATAGAATGACATACAGTAGCCTGTTTATGGTGAGTCTGAGGACTGGTATGCCTGCAGCGATGGGACATTTCACTAGGTGTTAGATGATTCTCTAAGTTTCAACGTGCGGTGAGTTTAAATGATAAAAGTACGTGCTGACTTTAGAAAGAGTGGATTTTCCCTACGGGAGGAAAGATAAAACAATAAATCTCCCCATCCTGATTCTGCCTAATATTAACATTTCTTTGCTCCGCTAGCTAACTTGCCTTTTCCTTTTTTGTTTTAAGCTAGACTCTCCATAGCATCAAGGCATCGACGCCATAATCCAAAGCACAAGTCCGAGGAGCTCTCCTCGGGAGGAGAAATGCTTTTGAGAGAGGTCTCTTTGGGCACTGCAAGCCACCTGCAGAAAAGCATGACTTCTCACATCCACTCCACTGGATTCCCTGTGAGCTCCCTAAGCACTTTTTGACAAGCATAACATAAATAGGAAGCAGGCTTTCGTCTTCAGGAGATCCCCACCTGGAAAACGGAGGAAGACTCAATGGATAAATAAAATGTGTCTCAATTGAAAGATTCTTGCCAGTTTGGCAAGATGGTTCATCGGTCGGGTTGTGACTAGGTTATATTATAAAACGAGAAAAACTGAATGGGTCTCAAAATGTATTGTCTCCAGCTGAATGCTGTCATATAAAAAAAACCCTTGTGCTCCAAAAGCTATGCTGTCATTTAATAGCACGCATTATTTTTAACGATGCAGCTCTTTGAGCCGGAGAGGAAAACTAGCAGCAATTGGACAAGCTCAGCTGGCCTCAAATTTTAGTGTTCTCTCTGGTGCTTTTCTAGAGTAGCTCAGCGCAAAATCCTCTTCTATTTCTTGGTAAACAGAAATGACAGGGTGTGGAGAAGAGGCGGTGTGTTTGCACTCCAGAGGACGGGAGCTGGCTGTACTCATTCTGAACCACCATAAATTACTAGGAGCAGAGGAAAGGGATGAAAGCTACTTAGAGTCCTCCCTGCATAACTGAGAGATGGTTTTCTTGCATTTTATTTGATTTTTATTCTTATGCTAAGGTTTGTCTTCATAGAACTCGCAGCACCTAAGTAGAGAGGATAAAGCCTGGATCTTTATTGGGGGGGTATATATAAATTCAGTGGCGTTTGTGCGTTTGCTAACACAATCTTACGGATGTTTTTAAGTCTGAGATGCGTTCAGGGTTCATCAGTCAGTTCATCTACTGACTTTTGGCAGGTCAAAGGAGGTGATCTTGCTCCTCTATTACACTCCAGTGAGACCCCACTTGGAGCTCTGTGTGCAGTTCTGGTGTCCTCAACATAAGAAGGACATGGAACTGTTGGAGCAAGTCCAGAGACCACAGGCATGATCCAGGGGCTGGAGTGCCTCCCATACGAAGACAGGTTGAGAAAGTCAGGGCTGTTCAGCCTGGAGAAGAGAAGGCTGCTTGGAGACCTCAGAGCAGCCTTCCAGTATCTGAAGCGGGCCTATAAGGATGCTGGGGAGGGACTCTTCATCAGGGACAGTAGTGATAGGACAAGAAGTGATGGGTATAAACTAAAACAGGGAAAGTTCATGCTAGATACAAGGAAGAAGCTCTTCCCTGTGAGGGTGGTGAGGCACTGGAACAGGTTGCCCAAAGAAGTGGTAAATTCCCCATCCCTGGCAGTGTTCAAGGCCAGGCTGGAGAGAGACCTGGGCAACATGGTCTAGGGTAAGACATCCCTACACATGGAACTAGATAAGCTTAATGTTCTTTCCAGCCCAAACCATTCTCCGATTCTGTATTTTTTCATGTAGTAAAGCCAAACTAGCTGTGGATGAAGGTAATTCTTGGTTGTTGGGGAGCTGCCAGAAGAGCTTCTTAGAGGAAGTGATGGAAACTTGCTTGAGGACGCTGGGACTGAATGTTGTCCTGGCAGTGTAAGATGCTGTAAAATCATAAAAAGCAGAGGTAAAATGCAGACGCCAATCCTGAGGACCTGCCTGCTGGAGGCTTATGCAGCTTAGAAAGAAGGCGTTTGTTTGAAAATAAGCAATACAAGGAGAACATGGGCTTACATCTTCTGATGGAAACAACTATTTTCTCTACTGCCCTGCAAGGAGTAAGGAAAACTCAGCTGCAAATCTTCTTCAGAATCAGATTTCCTGTATCTATTTGTTGTCACTTGTTTCTGTTGCACTCCCTCAATCCCCAGCATATATTCCCCATCATACTCAAAGAAAGTAATCCTCTCCTCACCCTTCCTTTTAACTTAGGCTCTCCCTTTCACCTAATCATCTGAGCTGTCTTTCTTCCCATCTGTTATAAATCATTGGTTTTACTGTGTTTGACATGAGCAAGAGGTAGGAGAGATTTTTATATCTTTTTTTTACAAAGGCTGTAGTAATTTATTTTTCTTGCTGTTACAGGAACTTGTGTCTCAACTTTTGGTATTGGAATCTGATTTTGAAGCTTTTTCATGCTAAGACTCTTCAAACGGGTGTTCCTCAGCAGGCCAGAGAGAAGTATTTTCACTGAACTGCAAGCCTAAACCCGACGGGGCGTGCATCGCTGAAACCACAGAACAAACAGGACCTAGGTAACACAATCCCAGTCTGTAAACACTGACTTACCACTCTGATTAAAGTACTTAGGTTCAGAAGTGCATAAACCCATATTAAAATATGTCAGAAGTATCTTAATTGTCAAATTGCACTGTCTTGCAGCTGGACTTAGATTTTCCATCATTTGTTTGCTTTTGGTATTACCTGAAGCTCTGAATTTCATGAATTTACAAGCTGCCATGGAAATTCACTTTGTCATAGGCGGAAAATAAGTAGCAGTTGCATGTACTCATAAGCCCTCTTTATTGCCTTCCTACACAAATTCAATTCCAGTCCTTTGGCTGAAATGTAAAACACGAGGAGGCGCACTTCAGAAAACTAAAACCCCATGTTTCTAAAATGCGCAAATGCAAAGAAATTAATGTGTTTCAGATTTCACTCTGTACTGATCACTAAAATATAGCTTGTCAAATCATTAGGAATTGAATTGCTTTTTTCTTTTTAGCCAAAAAGAGAGTAAAATATCAAATCGGTGTCAGTCCTTTATTCTTTGAGCACAGAGAATACTTTTATTGCCAAACTACCTAATATTTTCCCACGTGCATCACTCTCCCCATATGTGTAACTACAAAACAGACCAGAAGGAGAAAGAAAAAGATAAAATCAGACAAATAAGACGTATTTCTCCCTTCAAAATACAATCCTAGATGCAGAATCTGGAATAATTAGCAGCCTTTTATGCTCAGAGACAATTTTAATATAAATGATATTGTAACCTGGGGCCCAAGTCTGCAAACATTAAAGAATATGAGGTAACTTTATGCATGTGAGTAATTCCTCTTGAGAACATTTGCAAGATTAGAACCCAGAGTAATGTGATAAAATAGTATGGAAGGAGATTGTATTACATCTGTACAGGCTGTACCAGTTAAGGTACCGCTAATGTAGTCTATTTAATATTAGTAGCGAAGTACAAGGTCCTGTCACATTAGTGGCTTCGTAAAGATGATAATATCGTTTATTTTAACAAACCAAAATCTATTTCTAGCACTACTAGGTTGGCACCTTTGATGGGGAGACCGAAGTCTACGTAAAGAATGCATTTTAGGAAACAATCACCATATATTATTCCATATACAGGAAGTAAGCTCTGAAAATCCTTACCAATGTGGAGAAAAATCTATTAATGGTATATACTGCACTGTATATACAAAAAGGTAGCACACCTACTTGTTAGCTGTTCAGAGTGGTCCAGCCCCATTGCTATTGCAATTAACAGCAAAATGCCTGGGACTACAGTAACCCTGCCTGTAAAATCCCAGTGAGTCAGAGACATGGAGACAGCAGGGTTGCACGCATCTGCATCAGCGAGTGATCTGGCCCTACACAAGCCTACAGAAAGACACTGGGAGTTTTGTTGTTATTATTAATATTCAAATATTTAAAAAGGAAATTTATACACACACTTCAAATTCTTTTCCATGAATTTTAAATGCCCAGTGATGTACAACAAAACACTTCTGGAGCTCTTTAAACATCAGTGATATTACTGAAAACACAGTTAATGTCTTTGAAACTTAGATTCTTTTCTGTAAAAGAGGACCCCATTACATGGAAATGGAGAATCTGTTGGGGATCCTAAATGGTGGATGCATTGTTGTAAGCATAAACAGTTCAACAGTAGTTTAACATTACGTTAGCAGTTTGCATCCATTTTGTTACAACTGGACCTTTGAGAAATGGTATTTACAAATCCTATTTGGTAAAAAACACTAGAGGAAAAAAGAAAAAGGTTCTTTACAAACCCAGAAACGTCTTAGCAATCATACACCCAAGTCCATCTGCTCTTCAGTCCTACACCCTAAATAGATACTTTAATTGCATTCAAATTTTCTCACTTGCACCAGAGCGCAAGGACTACCTTACTGAACTTTGAATGGTCCTCTGGGCGTCAGACCAACTCCTACTTAGGTCACTGGCATATACTTAATGACCTAAGCAAAGCTTAAGAAGAACAATTTCAGATCCCAGGAGTCAAACCAGTGTTTTCTAGAAAACTTTTTGATCCCGGTGAGCTTTCTTCTGAGATAGCTCATCTAAAGGTACACAGAGAAATGGGTCATTGCAGAAGGACTAGCCAAGTCCTCTGACCCGAGCCAGTGAAAAACCCAAATGCAGCCCGAGACAGTGGTGAAATTACCACAAGGCAGGGGGGAAAACCAAAAGGTGAAATTCATTTCCAGTCCAAACACTCACAAGGTTCCTGAAGAGCACAGATGCTTATTCTGTGCTGTGCCCCCCGCTGAGCATAGCAGTTCATTCTCTCAGGATTGCTACTCTCCAAAGATGCGAAATAGCAAACTCTCTCTTGCCCAATGAAGACGTACAATGTAAGACTTCATACAACTCTGATGACTTTTGGTTCCTGCTCAGTCATTTTCTTCTGTAAAAGAAATTTGTCATACGTACTGTAGGAAGAATGCATTAAGTCTGGCTAACATAAAAGTCTATTCTGTAATAAAACACTGAAATCATTACATAGAGCCAGTGGTTGTCTAACATGTAGTAAAAGTATTTCCAAAGTATCTTTGCAGGTGTGATTTGTGTGTGTGGTAACTGAGGTCTTCCTTAAATCTCTTTCTGAAAGGCTTTGTGCATGTTTCTGTCATATTTTCGGGGGGGGGGAGGAAATATTCTCTTCTAATGAAGTACCCTTTAGAGTGCTGTCTAAATTCAATACAAGTTGATCTTTGGAGTTCACTGCTAACTCACACCTGTGTTTCTGCAGGACACACACTGAATTGGCAACTTCCATCCCTTTCCTACTCAGGAAGCCCTGCCAAGATAGAGTGCAAAGAAGAGCACACTGCAGAGGCAGAATTTCTTCTTCTGACCACCCCTCCCAGGGGCCAGGCGCTGCTTCCAGTGATGAAAGCAGAAGGAGACTCACCGTGGTTATATTCTCCTGTCAAATGGCTGTTCTGCCAAATCTATTTTGGGTAGCTTTAGTTCTTTTTTAAAGTAAACTCAAACTTTCAAGGTTCAAATAACAAGTAAAATGAGATTATTCAGCAAAGCACATGAAAGGCAGGCAAATATTGCTTATGCAATCTTAACTTATCTCTGTGACTGTACAGAAAGGCATAACTTAATAGCAGCCTTTTCAAAAACATTACTGTCCTCTCCAAGGTGAAATTAAGCATCCCGTGTTTCTTCTGAAATTCAGCAATTAACACAATTTCATTCACTGAAAGACTTCAATTCTGTACCAAGGAAAATGCGCTTAGAGATGAGAATTAATTATTAATTAAGAATTCCTTAATAATTGTCTTATGACAATATTAATGTAAATTTTGTCAAAATAGTGTTGGAAAGGAGGATTTGATTCTGTATAGAACACTACACTATATATTATCACTATTGATATATAATACTACTACTCTGTTTTGTTAGCAGAAGCTTGCTGTCCTTCAAAGCTTAATGGTGAAGGGCTTCCTGTGGAGCTGTACTACAGAGTGTATGCTTACTTCATCGTGCAGTAAGGTGAGTCTGTCTCATCTGTATGAGACCTTAACAGATATCATACATTTTAGAAGAAAGGAGCATGTGCAAGGTCAAGTATTTTCCTTGGGGGGAGGAGGGGAAGGGAGGTGGTAGGAAAGGCAGATGCATTTAATCGCTTCTGAGTATTAATTGTAATTAGCATTTAGATGCATCGCTGACTTTCAACTTGACTTTGCTCGCTCTGTCAGCCTTGCCATCGGTAAGCAGCATTTACATCTACAGAAAAGGCCAGGGGATGACAATGAGAAGATTTCAAAATCCTCTGAGTAACAGGCAGTGCTTTCTATATGTCTGCTACGGATTCTCACATTCACCAGGAGCGACTAGAAAAATCCAGGGACAACTCACATAGTCAAGTTTTATGTGGAAAAAATAACTGGCACGGAGATTAGGTGGCACGTACCAAAATGCTGGACTCTTTCTACATGTTAATCAACCACTGTGTGAGAGATTAATCAAAATGCATATTCTGTAACATGTAACAATGCAAAATTCTCTTCTGCCATACTGTCCT
>JARCZZ010027391.1:49185-66980 GCA_030323915.1 Brotogeris chrysoptera
TTGTATTTCTCTTGTATTATTACTGGTGGTAGCAGCAGTGATTTGTGTTATACCTCAGTTACTAAACTGTTCTTATCCCAACCTGTGCGAGTTGCATTCTATTGAATTCTCCTCCCCATCCCCCTGGGACTGGGGGAAGGAAGAGGGGGAGTGAGTGAGTGAGAAAACTTTGTGAGTTATTAGCCTGGGTGAGGCTTAAACCACGACACATATGAAAACAGAAAAAATGCTAGTTATGGGCATGACCAAAAAAGGTACCATGTTTTTCTATCGGTATAAAAGCCTGAACAGTGACAATGACAATCAATCAGTAAATGGCAGATCATGGAACTCACCCTAGACTAGGCCAGTGAACCAAAGTATCGCTGGAATTGCAAATACTAATGCAACTGTCAAAGATTTAAAGTAATTCAATTCAGCGGTATTAAAGCAATAAAATTCTACTAACATGGTAGCCTTGAGGCAAAGAGATGTCTTAATAACCTAAAAATTGAATTGGCACCCTCTTCTCTGCCCTGAATCATAAGTAAAAGTCTTCTCGTGGTTAATCTGGCCTTTTCGGATTTCCCAAGCAGACAGTTTTCTTCATGGAGAGCAGAAAATCCTCTGTGATTTTTGTGAGCATGCATTGTGTCCTGATACTCATTACTAGTCAAATTTCTTTTCACCATATTGGTGTACTGTGTTACACAATTGCCATTTCCTCCTTAAAGGTAACTGGACGCATACGTACATTCTACGGCATTAGCTGGGTAAGTAAAATCCCTTTCAGCGTGGACTTAAAATTTGCCTAATATTGTTAAAAGCACTTCGGGATCATTCCTGACCGTATGCACGTTAAAACATATACATAAATAAATGCTGTGGGTCTGTGATTTGTACTATCTGTTAAAATAAAGCGCTAATTAGCACCTTTACACCTGTAAGGATGTTATTGGGATGATGAAATTTTAGAACACTGCATTCTAATGGTTTTTTTAAACAAAAACCAGCAAAAATCAAACAGCAAATATTCCAGTCTCTCCTTGTGAAGGAAAATACTACCTAGCTACAAGACCGCTATGGACCGGTCCTGCTAGAACAAGAACACACACATACACAGGTCCATACACGGGGGAAGTGTTTCTTTCCAACAAACTAAGCTATAAGTTTACAGTGTTGTGACAGAATTGTATAGAGACGAAGCTAGCCTCAGTCCATGTCTCTTTCTCATGAGAAGCTTGAGCCCGAACCTTGCAGCTGAGCAGAAGCCAGAAAGAAAGTGAATGAAGTTTCTTAAACCACTCTCCTTCCTGCCTTTTGCCTAGCTAATCGTACAGTATATCCCGTCACATTTGCATTCCCTCCACCTGCGTCTTATGTCCAGGTCTAAAGGGCCCCGTGTTTGGCTGCCTGGTAAGACACTACATAAAAATATTAAGACCTTACTAATTTATTTATGAATAAAGCTCATCCTCTTAGTTGTGGATTAACTTCATACACACTAAGACCTCTCACCTAAAAGAAACTGTGCTTTCATTTTAAGTTAACTTATGCTAGAGACTGAATTCCATTTTCTCTTAGACTGGTAGTGCAACTATTTTCCAATGAAGACATAGGCTATATCACTTGATTATTGGTAATCTTTCCACAGCAACTCTGATTTGTCACCACACACACAACATCTGCAGGATGCTCTTGCTCCCAGAAGCCCAACTGACATACACTACGCACACAGCATCAATACTTCACGTGGCTTTAAAAGCGTAGCTGAGAACACCTCAGCTAATTCACCAATGAAGATTTAAAGTGACTCTGGTAAAAAATGTCACAAGCTCGAGTGGCGTAGACAAATGGGTCTAAATTAATAATTTCACTATAGTTAGCAAAACACATCAATTGAAGTTTAATGCTTAGAACTTCCATGCTTCTCAGCCACAATTGTGCAAACACGTTTACCTAGTCATTCAGGAGGAGCACCCTCGCTCTTTGGGAATCACCTTTGGGATCTGTTTTTCCTCCAAACGCTTACCAGGATAGGGATTTCCTGACGAGGACGGCACAAACAGTTTGCCGTATGAATACTGCACTTGTCAGTATCCACCTATGCTTTGAATTATTCTTGAGAAAGCGCAGCATGCCATAGACTCAGCAGCTCGTTCCCTTTCTTATTTTTGGGGACAAAAAATTGCACTGAAAAGCCTCTGCCACAGCAACGCCTGGCTTTGTATCTTAAGAAACACCACTGCAAAAATCGGGCAGTCCTGCAAAAATACAGCAGTGCACTTAAATACTACCTCAGAAAGGAAAAGACAAATGGGTATGCATGCTTTTTGTTTTTATATATAACCTGTAGCCTTATTTTGCTTCCCTGCGTTGTCTTACACTGCCATTCCACTTCTTCCACTGGAACACGAGGCCTGATGTTCTTTGGTCCTCCTGAAGGACACAGAAGAGGCACACATGCTCCCTTTCATGTCCTTTATTAAACCAGACAGCAACGTCACATTTTATGCCAAAGTTTTCTTTCTCTCAGGTCCGGTTGGTTTAGTTCCATAGGTGTTACAAAAGAGCAAATGCCAAACAGAACAATCGGGCACTTTGCATCTTTTCTGTTCTTTTTGTCAGATTATAAGCTCACTAGTTTTCCTGATGCCCACAGAACTTCTGGCGTAAAAAGATCTAGTTTTCTCAAACAAAATATAACCATAGAAAGTAAGGTCCATTTTGAAAACAAAGCACAAACAAAACCAAGTAACTAATACAACATTCTTCACAGATCACAGTTAACCCACAACAAAGTCTGTGGTTTTGGTTTTTTCCCCCCCGCAGGTATAAATCAGCACAAATCCCTGAAGCAATGTGGTGTAAGATGGTCAGTGCTATGAAGCGGACAGTGGAAGCGCTTCATAAAATGTGCTTTTCAGATTTTCTTATTCTCATAATGCCATTGTCCAGTTCACTGGGCTCTACAAGAAAGTTAAAGCGGCTGCTTTAACTTCTGGAGCTTCAGCCTTCACTGGAGTCAGAATAATGCCACTTGAAAGATGTGTTTCAACATGTATTCTTATTGCACGTCTTTTGGAAAAACCTTAAGATTTATGAGATGTTGCCGAACGCTCATTTTTCTCCATAAGCTCATCCGTCCGAACTCAGAGCAGGCTATTTAAAACTTCGATCGCTCGTGACAAGAATGGTATAGTTCCTGTACCACTGTGATAGAAGCATCTGGATTTTATTCCAGAAACATTCCGCGGTTCCAGCTGCTACAACACTTTTGCTTGCTGGAGACCGGTCTGTGAGGATTTAATTTTGTTCACCTGCAAAATTCCATTCATATGACCTTTTCATTTAAATGCAGACGCTGCATCCTTCAAACTGAGAGGAACTGGCACTGAAATGAATCACAGAGAGGAGGGAGCACGTTACTGTTGCAATGGCAGACACCTGGAGACCTGTTGAGAGCTATTCTCTTTCAAAGCAAAAATAAACACAAAACGCGGGTAAAAGCGAAGTCAAACATGAAGAGTTATACCCTCAGTAGAAATTAAGCATACAAGTACACGGCCTAATGTAGTCTCTTTTTTTTTTTTTTTTTCCAGAAAAAGCCAAGTACATCATAGAATCCCAGACTGGTTTGGGGTGGAAGGGACCTTAAAGCCCCTCCGGTTCCAACCCCCTGCCATGGGCAGGGACACCTTCCACTGGAGCAGGGTGCTCCAAGCCCCATCCAACCCGGCCTTGAGCACTGCCAGGGCACCTCCAGGTGCACCCAGCGTGCGCATGAAGGCAAGCACACCCTCTGTGGCCATTTCCAGCGGGTGAAAAGTACTCAGGCGAGTTAAGAGGCGGGGAAAAAAAATCCCCGAGACATAGGGCATTTTCCACAGGTTTTGACACAACTTCGGCTGAGCCCACAGGACCCACGTCCTGATACACCAGCGGGGGAGAAGCAAGCACCCGAAGATGCCCCCCGCCGCCGCCACAACCGCCTTCACCGGCGGCCATCACCGCCCCGCCCGCCCTCCACCCCTGTCCGCCATTTCCGGCACCGCGCCGTCATTTCCCCTTCGGGCGGCGGCGGGGAGAAGATGGCGGCGCTCAGCGAGCCGGTGCGGTTGGAGCGGGGTGAGCGTCGCGGTGGTTGGGGACGGGCGCTGCGACCGCTCACTGCTGCGGCCGTGGGGCTGCTGCTGCAGCCCGGCTCCGCGGCACCGCACCTTGCCGTGGGGCTGGCCGGACCCCGTGGGGCGGGTTTATCCTCTCTGCCCCCGCAGCCCCTGCTGAGGCCTGATCGTCTGAGGCCGGGCCGCGGGGAAGCCAATGCCGTCCCCCCGGCCCGGAGGCAGCCAGGAAGGAGCCCGCTTTGGGAGTGTTTTCTGTTGCTTCTGGTTCTCGCTGCTTGCTGCTTTGGCTTTTCTTCACGCAGGTTTTTCTCGCGTTTCAGTGCGCGTCTGGGTTTCCGGGGGGGGGCACGGGCCCCAGGCCTCCTGTGCCTGTGTCTGCTGCTCCTCTGCTAGTGCCAGCCTTTCTGTTAGCTTCTCGTTGCTGCTCCTCTCCTGGGAGAGCTTAGTTTTGAGCCCAGCCGGATTCTTAGCTTTAAGTTTGAGCTGTTAGGGTCTGTCTTAGCAATAATCGCTCACTTATTGTTGTAGGAGACCGCCGATGCGTTCAGGGCTCCCCCTGCGCTTGTTCGTGGTTCTGCTCAGCTCTTAACACTCTCACGTTTGTGGTTTCACCCCGATTTTTCAGTTTCTATCCTAAATTTGTGTTGTTAATACTGTACGGTGTGTCCTGAAATCGGTAGGAAAGCGGATATAATGCAGACCCTAGTTAGGTGGGGGTTTTTCTGTAATACATTTGTGTCTTGTATCCAGGGCTTTTAAGAAACAAGGATGAACTCCCTTTAGGGTGGTTCTTCAGAACCGTGCAAGGTCCGTAGTAGCTCAGGGAACACGTGTCTGTATAACAGTATATATGACGGGCTTACGAATGTGTGCGTAGGGAAGTAGGGAGTGGAAAGTGGAATTTAAATAGGAAAAGAATACCGAGAGTGAGAAATCCTGTTTTTGAGAAGGAAAGTAATGAAATGGAGTGTAGGTGATTGGATGAGCTGGCTTTTTTCCTGCTGCTGTTTCCATTGGAACCACCACCTTTGCTCACAGTGCTAGATGGTTTTTTCTATAGATGTATAACGTGCTGTACGTACCCATGCTTGGTCCTATCACACGTTAGTTACCACAGAAGTATTTTTTTCTGTTTGCGCGACCCTCTTTCCAATTCTACAAGTGAATCACTCGTGTGAGAGAAGGCCTGTAAATAGTGACTTGTATAAGGACTTTGCTTCCCACTCCCCAGCTCACCTACCCTCCCTACTCCAAAGCTTGTTAATTAGGGCAGCTGCTTTGGCAGCGGATTAGTTTCTCTTGGTAGGTCTGTGGATTTAAACCTCAGGCAGCATCCTTCTCCACCTCATTACCCTGCTACTATGCGCTATCCATGAAAGTAAGCAAGTCTGCAGGGTTACTTAGGGATCAGTGCAACAAAGGAGCTATTTAGTCTTCTGGCATATTGACCTTTTTAAGAAAAGAGAAAGGGAGCGCGGTATAATGGGCCCACAAAAGCCAGACCCTTATTTACAGAAATAAGTAACTTCTGTTAATTGTGCGGGGCTGACTGCAGATAACCTGGTGATGAATCAACAGCAGCTTGAAAATGAACATCAGTAACGTTGTTGGCATGTGTCTTAAGAAAGGAGAGAATAGAAAGTAAACATCACTAGTGTTGTTGGCATACAGCGTAAGAAAGGAGAGAATAGTGTGGAAAAAGAGCTGTTTTTAAATGGTTACCATATGCTTACCATCAGGGCAATTGAAAATTCTCCCCGTCTGTTCTCTCCTCCAAGCTGCATTGCAAACACCACCACCCAAATTCACTGCAGGGCAGGGATGAAAGAACATTTAACATTCCAAAGTTATTTGTATGGTTTGGTGGTGATGTGTGATAACTACATACAGTTTGGGAATCCAGGCTATTTGAACATAAGCAGTGGAGGTGGTTAATCAGGAGTATCTAGGAGGATGCTGCATTTCTCTTTCTGTGTTCTGTTCACACGTATGCTTGGAGTGGTGGCATCTTGCTGTCTTTCCCCCCCCTTTTTTTTTAGTTTAAATGTATCTTACTTTTTCAGGACTTCGATGCTGTGAGCACAAAAAATGGTTTGTGAAGAACAGGCAACTGGTATAAAAAGGGTGAAAAGGTTAAAAGGAAATCTATTTTTAGTTATGCGTGGATTCAATTTTACAGTGAGTTTTGTGGGGTTTTTTTTAGTCACCTACCTCTGGAGTTATTTCTACATTGATCCTCGTGGAAATCCGTCACTGACAATTCTGCAGTGTTCCATTTCGGCCTCTGGTGCGGAACAGTTGGCTAAACTGTAATGGTAATATTGTGAGGAAGAGAGCTTTCAGCTGATCATATCACGAGCAGTAGTTCAGGAGGAAGCACACTACATCAGCAGAGCAGTCAACAACCTTTTCTTGAAAGTGGAAGATGTGTTTTGCCGCTTGTTCCCAGCCAAACTAGTTCCTTTCCAGAGCAGTATTGCTGGGAGAGACTGAATCTTCAGCTTCTGACTAATAGTACCAAATGCAGATCAGTGGGAGAAAGTTACACTCATTTCACTTTCGGGCTTGTATAATGGGATCCTGTCAACAGGGTAAAACAAAACCACTCTTGGAGTGGGAGGGGAAGTGTGCTGGTAATGGGATTCGTTGCCTGTATCTACCTGAGCTAGAGGTACAGTGTGGTAAAGGAGGTCTATGGAGTGCTGAGGATCTGACTTTTTGTGCTTCATTTGTCTGCTTTGGGTTTTTACCAGCAGCAGCTTGGTCCTTTGAGCAGGAAGCTTTTCCTTATTCAACTGCGTTTTCTGCTTTATTTTCATCAAAAATTAATCCATTTAAGTGTATACCCATTCACTTTTTGACAAGCTGATTCTATGCTCTTAGTCTGCGCTTCAGGAAAGACGCAACTGATTTCCAAACCTAGGCAATTTTACCTTAGGGTATAAAGTGCTGTGTAATTAAATATTTCGCCTCTTAGGAGATCCAGGTAGAAAATATATCTAGTTTATTGGTGAAACATGCAGGTCAAAAGAAGAGGAGAAATTAGCAAAACTGTTTCTGGAGTCTTCATTTCTGCAGCTGCTCTTTGGATCACTGGGATGCTGTCACCCTTTAAGATTTCTTGCAGTATCCTAATCAAATTGTTACCTAACAAGTTCATGCACCTTACAGCTTAACAGGCTTCATGGGCCCCAGACTGGGGCATGGCTGTGTGTACAGCTGTACTCTTCCTGTGCATGAAACAGTCATTTGTCTGCAAACATCTGTAAGTATTTACATGATAGCTGTATTGTAATTTACATACTTTCTAGGCTTTTTTCATGAATATATGGAGTGTTGCAGGATTGGAAGTGCTGCTATTGCTATTTGTTGATCATTCTACTTCAAGCTGTTCGGTGCGAGACTTGATGAAATGCAGATAACTTGCACTGCTGCTGCTGAACACAGGGATTACTAGCAATGTCGGGGATTTTTCATCACTGGAAGAGTAGTCAACAATCGCATCTAGAATTTCTTGAATTTCACCAACTATTTTGTATGTTAATTGAAATACAAAATGTGTGTTAGGAAATTAAAAGCTTCAGAAGTGTTTTTGCATTTTGTAATTGTACAAATAGCAAATAGGCATGCCTGTGTGAAGTGAGTCCTCTGAGGACTTGGGATTAGTAATAGCTAAGATTTAGGGTTTGATTCTTCTTTGCTTTAGGTAACTGGTGCTTGTAAAGCCTGGAAATGCTTGCCAGAAACCGCCACATTCTCATGGTATATAGAAATCTTAACTCTCATCTGAAATAATTTGTGTCTTGTGGCTATAGTGATAGTACTTGGATGTTCTTCCATGAAGGACTCATTTCCAGTCCGTGGATGATCAGCCTGGAAGGTTAAACTGTACCGTGTTTCATCGACTGTACCACCTGCAGGTGTGTTTGATAACTCACAAAGTGGACAGAGCATGAGTGTGAGTTGTCTCTTCTCAGTGCACTTGACCTCTGTTTCAGACCATACACCCCACCATCTTATCATCCTGTTACATAAATTTTCCTTTCTTAAACTTGGCCTTTTAGAAGCTCATGGCTATTGCACGTTTTCTGTGCTGACGTGGTGCCGTTGAGTGTGTTCACATGAAAAATGGTTGCCTAAAGGTTAATTACATAAAAAAAGGAAGTAACGCATTTGGGATATAGCAGTGTCCCAGACTCCATCCTTTTCTAAAATAATCTGTGCCTTTTTTATATAATAGATTAATCACTGCTTCTTTGCCTGTGTGCTAATGAAACTAATTCTTCCTATCTGCTTTTTTGAGAGAATGTTCTGCTTCTGTTCAAGGACTTGTGTGATTCAGAATCGTCGCTAATGGAAATACAAGTGAGGGATATGAATGTCTTGTACTCTTCTAGAACTGCCAGGAGCATGTCACATGGCATTTGATGCCCCTCTTGAGTCACAGGAGTCTGGAATCAAACCCTTCACAGGGAGTTCAGTTTCATAAAGCAGCATGTGCATTTATATATTTTATATTTATATGGACATCATGAATTATTAGGAACATGTTTCTAGGAACTGGAGCAAAGAGGTTTGAGGTTGGGGGTTCTAAAATAGAGATATTCTCAACAGAGAATATCAAAAGGAGCTTGGTTGTTTTTGTTAAGCACTGGAGGTAACAGACCAGATAATTCTCAACCCTGTTATAGGGAAAGTACCGAATGTGGTCTTGTTGAACTAAAAATATTTTTTTATACATATAAAAGGAATGTTTGTGTATTTGACAATGTTTTAGCTGGTTTGCTAGTTTTAACAAAATGTGATCAATGGCAGTAGATAAATTATGAAGTACACGTAAGAGATGCTGATAGTGTATCTATCAATGAAATATTTCTGTCTGATTTAAACTTCAAGGAAAAATCAGATTGGCTGTGTAATGTGGCAGTGATAATTCCAGATATCTTACAGGGTTGGATGCGGTGGTTGACTTAAAAATAGTCTGAAAGTAGTGTGTTTTGTGGTACCGTTTTGTAGATACATAGTTTTATGGGAGAAATCAAAGGTATACACCTTAAAGCTGTGTATAAAAATGTGCACACGCAGAGGCTGCTCCGTTAAAATGAAGAAAGAAAGAAAAGACAGACCTGTAATTTCCTCAGATGTTCCTCATTGCTGGTGCTTTATTTTTCTGTAGACATCTGCAGAGCAATTGAGCTGCTGGAAAAATTACAGAGAAGTGGAGAAGTGCCACCACAAAAGCTACAAGCGTTGCAAAGGGTCCTTCAAAGTGAATTCTGTAATGCTGTAAGGGAGGTAAGTTAACTTGACGCAAGCAGTTACCTTTAGTTAAAAACCAGTATGCTATACTTTTTCCTTTTCGTGCCCAGTGCAGTGATCTGATTTTGCTCTAAGAGCTGAATTTGATTTACACCACTTCATAGAAGAAGACTTAACTTTCAAAAGTTCAGAATAAAATAACAATAATTGGGGATAGCATAGGTGTATTAACAGCTCAGGAGCAAATAACTTTATAGAGGTTATTTTGAGAGTCTGTCCTTACTGGCAGATAGCAGGCTGTTATCCTCTTAGAATGTAAGAATGGACGAAGTACCAATTGCCTATGTTTCTTTTAAGCCATAGCCACGTTACCTCAAGGTGGTGCCTTGCACCACTTCGTCTTCATTCCAGTTACTCGTATTAGAGATTTTTAGGTGATTGAATATGCCTTGCTGTTGTTGGTGCTACCACTGGTGATAACACCTGGAGCAATGTAGAAGATCTGGTTTTAGACACAGGTATCATCGTAATGTCCTCATCCTGTTGAGGTCAGTGTGTTTTATTGTTTAACAAGTCCAAATTGTGAGCTGGATGTGGGTTAGCCTTCAGTGTAAGCCACCTCCGTAGCGTTGGTGTTCTTTGCCTCTGCGTTTTCAATAACTTTTTTTTTTTCCTATGGTATTCCATTAGTTGCATCTGTTGAAAGAAAAATGGGGATCTTGCGGGAAGGGATGGGTTGTCAGGAGAGCTTTTAAGAGCTTTCCGTAAATGGTTTTGTGTGCATCCTTATTGAAGAGTTTCACATCAGATTGGACAAGAGAAGATAGTAATCCATGCCTCCAGTCTTGTGTTAGAGCCATAAGCGCTTCTGAATTGATGGTGAGGTCTGGATGCTGTGGAAGGAGGAAGACTGAGGGTGAGACTTAGATCTGTATGGATTAACTGAGCAATAAAGGTATCAAGAGAGTTGTTTCTTTGTAGTATGGTAGATTGTCACTTGACACTTTGTAGTGAATTGGGGAGAAACTTACTAGAGGTGCCTACTTCTTGCCTTACACGTTTTTGCATTATACCTGGTATTTTGTTAGATTATCTAAGCAGAAAAATATCTCTTTCCCCCATACTTTAACTGGTTTGTCTCTATAGGTGTATGAACACGTATATGAAACTGTGGATATCAGCAGTAGCCCAGAAGTTAGAGCTAATGCAACGGCAAAGGTAAAAGCCAAACTGTAACTTGTATAAACAAATAGTAATTTGTTACTTCAGAAGCAGATTATTATGTAAAATTCAGTAGGATATTATCTAGATGTCTGATAAAATGGATAAGCTTAGCAAGTTATTAAAAGATTGTTCTATTTAAATTTTATTCTTGGAGTTCTGAATTTTTCAAGCTATACGGTCTGTTCCCTACATACCCTTCTCTGGTACCTAGAGAATTAATTTCATTTGTCTTCACCTTTTGGTACGAGGAGATAAAAATACTTTTCCGGTCTGCTTGCTGCGTCTAGCTAAGAGGTCTGTCATTTATTTCTTATAAATAGAAGAATGTTGTTTCTTACAGGCCACCGTAGCTGCATTTGCTGCTAGCGAAGGCCATTCGCATCCCAGAGTGGTTGAACTACCCAAAACCGAAGAAGGTCTTGGATTCAACATTATGGGAGGCAAAGAACAAAATTCTCCAATCTATATCTCACGTATTATCCCCGGCGGTATAGCTGATAGGCACGGAGGCCTGAAGCGTGGAGACCAGCTGCTTTCTGTAAACGGAGTGGTAGGAATTGGTTTCCACTTTACGTAGCAGTAACTACTTGATTCCACTTGGGGGCACACGGAGAATATACATGACACAAACTCGCTGTTGTCTTTTAATCTTGGCAAAATAGTTTCTTTTTGTCCCGGGAAGTGCAACTTGTTTGGGTTTCTGTGGAGTTGCGCGCATTGAGAGTTCCGGGGCTATGCTTTGGTTATGTGTTTGACTTGGGGACTGCACTATTTCTGTTGGTATTTTCGGATTCTGAGGGATTGTGTAGTTCTAGTCCAAGCATTGTGTTGTGAAATCCAAGTTTCGTGATGCAGATTTTAATTCATACAATTTTTTGCACCTTCTAAGGTAAGTAATAAATTATGATGTGTTGCACTAGACTGAGCAGATTCTTATTATCTCCATAAAAATGCTACTGCATAATGAAAGCTGTGATAAGATGGAACTGCGAGGTGGTGTTGTCTTCAGTTGTGTGATGCTTTTTTCCTTCCATTTAAGTGTACTGCCCTTCAAAACCAGAGGCTTTTCGCCACATTTTAAGCAGTATGTGTATCAAGTGTTGGTGTGAATATTTATTTTTAATGAGTATCCTCTTCTAAAGAGTTAGAATACAAAAACCAAAACACAGGGCGGCTGGAAGGAGGAGGCTATGGACAGGCTTTGACTTAAGGCAGCTGCTAGTCAAACGCATATCAGTATTTCTCAAACTAGTGTTTTCATTTGCAGAGAAGCTGTATGATAGCTTAAAATTTTGCTTTTATCACCGCTTCTAGTAGTGATAACAAAAACCCAGCTGTATTTGAAGACCGAGGGTCAAACTAAACCCCGTACTTTTTAATTCGAGTGGGGGGGTTTTTTGACCCTTGAAGGAATAGAGGCTAACTGGGTGTCTGTACTCTGGGAAGTCTCTGCTAGGGCAAATCTCTGACATACTCAGCTCCTGGCTATTATCTGGGACTCCAGCTGTCCTTTTCAGGCAATGAAAGAGTGATGTGGATGGCCGTAGTGATGCAACTGTCCTTGATCCGGTTAGTTTGAATCATTAAGTATTGAGGGACAGGTGTAGAACTCTCTTCAGATGAGGCCTTCTTCACGCACAGACTCTCCTAAAAGAAAAGCCACCACCTAAAACTGAACCTGATCATCAGGCAGTTTGTACCGCTAACAATGACTCTGTGTGTGCAAGCACATGAATAAATATGTATTTTGCCATTGTATGAATACAGCGAGTGAGTGCATAAAACGCTTTTGAGAATGCTAATGTAGTCTCAAAAAAAACCATCTGATGTTTACAGAGGGAATCCTGTCATCTTAATATGTGACAGGCATTTTCTTGTAATTTCTGAGTTAATAATTAGAAAAGTCACTGCCAAGGCTGCAGTGAATGTGCCTTAAAACAAGCCTGTGTTTTTTTTCAGATGGGAGATTTTGAATGTACTCCAGAATTGCAGGCGTGTTGATATAATTAAACACAGACCTTTACCCGTCTTTTATTACTGGTTTTAACCAGAACAGCCTACACATCCACTTGAATAACACAAATGAAAGCATTCAAATGTGTGTGTTGTCTTAAGTCTGATCGAAGAGAAATAACTTGGGTTTTTTTTAACTGTTGTCTTTTTTTCTGTAAGTAACGTTATAGTAACGGGGAAACCCTCCAATCAACAGGTACATCACCTGCCTTCTAGCTTCTAATAGCACCAGTGGGAGGTAGGCTTGGGGTAGTCCCATCATTGTGTTTAATAAGTTTGGGAGAAATAAGTTTGGCTGATAAAATGTGTGCTGTGCAGGAATGTATATTTGGATGCAGTTGTTGAGAACTGTTGCTTACAATTTGTAATTAGATGGATCTAGTATAACCGTAATAAATTCTAAGAGTTGTTTAAGGAAAGCGTTCTGATTCTGTTCTTACTGAGTTGGGTTAGGCTGTTCTGAATCAGTTTAGAGGAAATTAACTTGAAAACCTTGCATTTATGGAGAGGTATGTGGAGCACTAAGCTAAGCAGCATGCCTGGCGCATGTTAGCTTCTCTAGTGCAGCACTCGGTATGCACTGTTCTGCCCTGTCGTAACACAGGGTAACATCAAGAAGGCAGCTATCTTGCAGTTGTCCTTGGCAACTTATTAGGCAAATAGAGGGTGACTGCTGATTTTAAAGTGCATCCGGAAAGAAGAAAAACAATCTGGAGTTTTAAATAAGCGTCCTCCTGAAGTCGTTGGGTTTTAAGTGTCATTTCAGAACTGCCTAATGTTACCCTTGTTTCACTAGTGTATGTAAATACAGAATGTGATTGTTCAGCATAAGCCTGACCAAAAGTTTGGTAGTACTCTGTTAATACTAATGAGTGTATTTATCGTCACCTCTTACTGATTTGCTGAAGAATAAATCTTGAGCGTGGGTGACGTTGTCCTTGTGCAGTCTTCAAACTAGAAAACTTCAATAACTGATTGTATAGCAATTGTACAAAGAAATGAAAAAAAATCTGTTTTCAGTATGTGTCTTTACTAATACTCCATCATTTGTGCTTTGCAGAGCGTCGAAGGTGAACACCATGAAAAAGCCGTGGAACTGCTGAAGGCAGCTCAAGGAAAGGTTAAATTAGTTGTGCGATACACACCGAAGGTCCTGGAGGAAATGGAGTCGAGATTTGAAAAAATGAGATCAGCAAAACGCAGGCAGCAAAACTAACTTCGAATGCAGTAACTTGAGGAGCAAATATATTCCATTTGCATTTTTGTAGTTTGTGACTCAGTTGATCCAATGCCTGGGCTACAAAAGACCCTGTCCTTTTTGTAGAATCACAGAATGATTGAGGTTTGGAGGGACTCCTGGGGATCGCCTGGTCCGAGCCTGCTGCTTGGAGGAGGGCTAGCTAGAGCAGGCTGCTCAGGACTAGAACAAGCTGTGGTTTTAAGCATCTCCAAGGATGGAGACTGCAGAATATCTCTGGGCAACCTGTTCTAGTGTTTGATCTTCCTGTATTTTCACTTGTGGCCATTGCCTCTTGTCCAGTCACTGGATGCTACTGAGGAGAATCTGGCGGGATTTTTTTATACTCCTCCCTGTCAGCCTCTTACACATGTTGGTAAGATCACCCCCGAGCCTTCTCTTCTCTAGGCTAAGCAATCCCTGTTCTCTCAGCTTCAGTCACTTCATCTTTGTGGCCCTTTGCTGGACTCGCTCTTGTAATGCCCGTGTCTGTGTGCAGGGGGAGCCCAGAACTTTGGGCACAGCACTTGAGTTGTGGCTCATCGGAGCTTAGCAGAGGGGGAGAATTACTTCCCTCACCTTGCTGACAGTGCTCTTCCTGATTCAGACTGGGAGGCTGCTGGGCTGCTTTGCCACGAGGACACATGGTGGCTTATGGTCAGCTTGGTATCACTCTCTGCCGGGCTGCTTTGTGGCAGGTTGTCCCCCAGCCTGTACTGGTGCATGAGGTTATTCCTCCCTGGGGTAGGACTTTGCACTTCCTTTTGCTGAACTTTGAGAGATTCCCGTTTCCCATTTCTCTAGCCTGCCAAGGTCCCTTTGGCTCGCTGAGAGTGTGCTCTGTCCTGTCCCCCCTGTCCTTGGTGAAAATGTTAACCAGTGTGGGCCCCAGTACAGCTCCCTAGGGTCCACCAATTGAGACCAGCCTCCAGCAGGACTTGGTGCCACTGATCGCAGCGACCCTTAGCAGCCCAGCCGTGCTTAGAATGTTCTCAGTCTCCATAGGTTTCATGAATTAAGAGGAATGTGTACTTTTAAAGTGGCCTAAGATAACCCTGGAAAAGCATATATTGGTATTTCTAGATTTTTAATTTGGTTTTTTTTAATAAGCCTCTTTCATGTCAGTCCTTAGAGCATGAATTGAAAGTGCAGGTTTTTCAAAGGTATTTAATGAGGCATACTTGTACAATTGGCATCCCGTTTTTTGGTTTTTCCTGTTTCCTTTAGGCATTCCTTAACATCCAATCTGCAGGGTTTTTTTTGCTGAATGGTTTTGGAAAAAAGATTCTTATGTAGCAGTATTTTGGCACTTTTCTGAACACTATGTTGCATATCAGCTACGAAACTTAATCATGATCTACTGTGTAGCTGATAATGATACCAGGTTTTGTAGTGTTTTGGTGAGTACATGATTTTTACGCTTCTGCTAAATTGTAAATCATTATTCTGGAACCTGTATTACCTCGCCTGTAAATAATTTACAGTTGGTGTTCTCATAGAATGATTTTTGTAATACTGACACAAATTTGCAACAATCATTCCTGTAACTTATTTTGTACTAATTTTAAAGCAGTTAAGGCGGGGGTATAATTCTGTATGCAGTTCTGAATTGACTCTCTAGATGTATTTTTATACTCGGAAGCTATAATAATGCAGTGCAACAGAATTCCTGATGTTTCCCTAACTTTCTGCTGTTTAAAAGAAATATTCATCTTAATTGTCATACCTCTTGTGGGTTTTTTTAGTATGTTCTATTTTAGTCTTATCTACAGACTGACTGTATTGGCCTTGGAATAGTTAGTACCTAAATTATTGGTTATTACATGCATAAGAGTAGAATGCTCTGAGGCTTATACGCCAGGTTACCGTGACATGTGAACATGTCTGGGGTGTTATTACCGACTGCTTCTGACTTGGAGGATTCTTGTTTGTACTGCAGAAATACTGCACATCACCATTGCTGTGAAGTTTCTGTGGAGTGGTGCTGTGGTAGTTATAAGGAATCTCCAGCTGGAAGCAGTAATGTCTTAAGCATGTTTGATGTGGCATGGTTTTTGTTTGTTGTTGGGAAATATACTGGACAGAGGTCCTTCCCTTGAAATCTGCCAGGCTTGAGGCTGTACTTGTATAGTTTAGGTTTTGGGGTCTTTTGGGTTTGGTTTTTGGGTTTTGAAGCTTCACCTTTTGGTGTATTTGGTAGAATTAATTTGATTGTGTACTGGGTGTTTGTTCACTTGTATGGCAGCTATGGGTGCATCCTAATTGACTGTTAGAATTTGATTCTTAGAAGCTTAAACTGGAAAGTGCAGTTCTTGGTACATGGCTAATCCCTAGTCTTACAGAGAGCATTGTGAAATAATTCAGTATGTGAAGGAAAGGAAAAGGTTGGTGACCTAAAAATGACAGCATGAGGTGTGTACTTTGTCAGTTGACCCATTGGAAAAAACAATGTGATTGCTACAGACAAGGGAGAAATGTGATTGCTTTCTGCATGTTTGTAAGCATGGTAAGCCTGCAAAGAGAAATTTGGGGTTTAAAGATACTGATAGTTTGAAAATGCAGTATAGATATTTATCAGCTAGGTGACATTGAGCACTGAATTGCTTTGGTTGTGTGTCATGGACGTCTTTCAAAAGGCCCCATGTTACTGATGCAACCATGTTGAATTGTATATTTTTATGGAACAACTGATGTTTAAGGTATTGAGACAAAATCACTAGTTAGACCAATTGTGGATGTGTTTTAATTTAATTGTAAAATAGTAGAGATCTGTTTTAGAGATATATATAAATATATATATATTAAAAAAGGGTATGGAAAGGAGATAGGAATGTGTATTTTAAAACCTGTATCCCTTGTGTTACTGAACCAAGAGGTGTGTTTTGTTACTTGGCGGAAATATTTACGCTAGTGCAGCTAGAGGTGCTAAATGCGGTAGCATTTTCATTCTGAGTTGTAGCATTTGGGTACAGCTTGTCAGCTACTACAAAACGTGGGGAGGTGTATCTGGGCATATAAATTGTACATGTAGAATTTAATAAAGTTTTTAAATGACAACAGAAAATTCCATAAACAGACAACTTATTAATCCTCATCTTTACTACTATGAAAATCCTATACTATTGAGGAGAGGATGGATTGAAATATGCCAAGAAACTTGATCTCTGTTACTACTGAGCAGTGCCTGTACTGTGTTAACATGCAGTCCCTATATACTTGGCATGCCTGGGTGTGCAAAGAGAGGAGGAAGAAGTGTCATTTCTGCAGATACTTCTGCATCTGTTGCTGCTGTGAGGGATCTTTGGGTTTTATCAACAGAAAAATAAAGGTTGAATTTTGCATGCGTTGTGTTTGTGCCTTTTTCTTCTGACTTCCCATACTCAGCACTTCTTTCAGACTGCTGCAATTGGGTGTTCATAATCTCTAGGGCTCAATATAAGCACCCTGCATGTGTGTGGGTGTCCAAAGAGGAAAACTTCAAGCTGTTACTAGTCAGTTCTCCTGATTGCTTATGGACTTTTCCTTTCCTACCCCAGTGTTGGAGAAGAAAATGGGAATGCTGTCAAGTACCTATAATACCTTGTGCCTCCTACGTTTTTGAGACCTCTGTAACCTCATCCGTGTAAACTCAAATGATGCATAAGGCTTATAACACTGAAGCAAAGACTGAAGCTAATGTCATTTCGTGGCTTAAAAAGCTGCAGTTTATCAGTGTTGTGTTGTCATTGAAGTGACTGGCTTAACTGATTTTAAGGCAACTGAAGAAGTCAGTGGAACATCCTCAATTTCTGACTTACTTTTTCAACTGTGATCTAGCAGTTGATATCCAAACAAGCTTAGTGTCCTAAGCCAGCAGAAAACATGAATGGTTGTGTCAGGTTTTGTTGAGTCCATTTCCATGGACATAAGTGAACCCTAAAAGCGCATGGTCAAAGGGATTGCACTGGTGCAAGGAG
>JARCZZ010027391.1:67080-88238 GCA_030323915.1 Brotogeris chrysoptera
AAGGTGGATATGTTGCGGTAGTGCTGGGTGATCGTGTTCAGTTTTATAGAACCTCACGTTGCAGTTATGTGTCCTATGGAGTAAATGGTGATACTTAGTCATCTTCTCCCTCTAGAGTAAATTTCCTGCCTCTCATTCAACAGTTGTTCTGGGTTTGGGGTTTTTTTTAATGGTATATTTTCCTGGCTGGTTAATCTGATTTGGTAGCATAGAAGGCAAAAGTGGAATCATAGGATGATTAGAGTTGGAAGGGACCTTAAAGATCATGTCATTCCACCCCCTGTGCGTGTCAATCTAAGTTATCCCGGTTTTTGTGTGCAGTTCCTGGATGTGTTTTTTCCATCCCACCATATCTTTTGGGCAGCTCAGACACACATTTTTCCATGGCTTTTTTTTTTCTGAGTTTTCCTTGCCTATGTAGAAAATAGATTTATAGAGGTACAAAAAAGAGGTGCTAAAACACCCCAATAATGCAATGAAGAAGTCATCTTCCCAAACAGTGCAAGACTTGGAATTGTATACTTCCAAAGGTAAGTGAAACCACATCTACCTGGCTCTTATCTAATCACAGCTCTGCTTTTCTGCCCAAGCAGTACAGTTGCATTGTCTGAATCAAATCTAATCTGTGCTGGAGACTGGATGGCTGACAGCAGGAAAATAAGTCATTGGGCCTTTCACCTACTTCAAGGGGCTGTAAGTAAGAGGCAAAAGTTAGTAATTTATTGTATTACTGGCATTGCAGCAACCCCTGGAAGTCCTGGGCTTGAACCAGGATCCCATTGTGTTTTGCAGTGTACAAATGCAGGACAAATAGTTCGGCTCCAGAGAGCCTCAATCTATTGCTAAGAAATTGTAGGCTTTGGTGTTGGTATTGTGAGATGAATGTTTCTGAGAAGTGAGGGGAGGGGGGGAATAGAGTACAAAATTAAGTCAGGCTTTTTTGCGGTTTCATCTGCAATTAACTCGGGGCCGATTTAACTATTTTATATCTTTCCTCTCTGAGGGGTACAAAGGGAGCCTGTCCCTCAGCACAAGCAGGCAGCTTGGGATGCAAACACCTATGCATATTAAAACCTGCTGTTCTTTTTGGCAGGCTCCTGACTAATCTTACTGAAGCAGAGAGCCTGCAGTAGCCACGCGTTTCTTTCCAATCATCTCCATGACAAATGTGGAGTCCCGAAGACATCGTATTTGTGCTGCTGCTTTGTGAAAGTATTAAACGTGGATGACGTGTCTGAGCTGCTGCTGGCGTTAGACGTGGAGCACGCTGCAGCTGAGCTGCAGAGCAGCAGCTTTAGGGAAACGTGAGGAGGTATTCAAATGACATACCAAGAGTAATTCTAATTAGATAAGCGGAAAGCAGCTAGATAAGTAATAAATGGATCGTGATGGTAAAGGATTACAGTTTCTTATGAAAAGTGAGAGTTGTCTTTGAGGTTTCTGTCATTTATTAAGCATTGCCAAGTAGGTTTGTTGCTTCGTCCTCGGTGTTCCCCAAAGTTTTCACGTTAATTTCCGTATCCCGTCTGGCACGCTAAGCACTGTGTCATGTTGTTAGGTCAGTCTTGGTGTGGCGGCCAGTGGCTCTATGGCCCAGGTAGCAATCCATCAGTGGCTGGTATGTTTGCTCTGCTCCGCCAAAAGTACCTTTGAGAAGCACCTGGCCCTGTGGAGAGCATCGGCCCTTCCACAGTGGAAATAGACGGTGTGACCTTCAGCCTTGGTTGTGATTTCAGAACTCGAAGGCTTTTTCAGCTTTTATATACCCTGCTTAACATGGTGACAGAGAAGACGACATAAAACTATTTCTAGGTATGAGTTGGCTGCCTGTAAGCGAGCCGATCCCTGAGGTGGAGAGATGCTCATGGCTTCTCAAGGATTTACTTGTCTGCGTGTTGTTCTGTGGCATACAGCCCACCTGCAAATACTGAAGGCAGGCTTTGGTATTGGCCGGAGGAGTTCCACCTGCCTTCCGTGAGTCAGAAGCAGGGCTGTTCTCCACAGTGCTCCAGCAGTTGCAGCCCTTCAGTTTGTTCTGCAGGTGCAGAGTGGGTTTTGCTTTAACTTCGCACTATGGAACAGAACTTGAACCTCTCTGCATGGCAAGCCAGACAGAAATGATGGGAAATGGTGAGCAAATGATGCTCACAATGATGGGAAATGGTGAGCAAAAAAGACAAGGATAAAAAATTGGCAGGGAGAATAAGATGGGGTAAGAGGCTTAAAATATCTAGTGTTTGCTTATGCCCCAAATTTTGACGGTAGCTTAGTGTCTGATAGCTCAACTTGATGATATGTCAGAATTACTCAGCAGTTCCCTTCTACTTTAGATCAGGCTGGGATCCCTCGGTTACTCTGGTAACAGGGACTCTGCCAGAGCCTGTTGAGTCATTTGCCTTGTAACAGTAAGGGCTATTCAAAAGGACAATCTGAAGCCGATCCTACAGAAACTGAGGTGCCTACAGGTTAGTGATGTTTATACTTCCTAAAAATAGGAACACAAAATCTGTGCTACTGCAGCATCTGAGTAAGAACAATGCAGACGAAGCACTAGGCAGTGATGAGGAGTTGCATGCTGCAACAAACCAAACCCATTGCTTCTGTTTAAGGCTCCATGTAAAGGAAGAAATCGGTCTTGTGAGTGACCTAGTCATCTCAGAGAACATACCAAAATAAGGTATCCAACCTTATCTTGCATCCCCTCAGTCTTCACCAGGGATATTCTCGTATCTATGACTTAAAAAGAAATCATTTGTTAGCACTGCTCTGAAAATCCTTTTTGACCAAGTGATTGCATTGTGATAAATCGTTCCCTTATAAGCTCCCACGTATTGCTCCGGGTGTATTTCCTTTCCCAGAGCGTTTGGGTTATGCTGTGGTGGTAATAGGTAATATATCAAATCAAGTTTTCTTTGGTAAAAACCTGAAAATAACTTTATTCATTCTAACACAGGAGCTTTAATAATATTTTCCTGAACCGCTTATGACTGTGGGCACATTCTGGGAGTAATTTATCATTGAAGTTAAGCTTACTCTTTTACGTTACTTGGGCTTTACTATAATTCCTCAAAACAGGATTTAAGTAGGATTTAAAACGACATAATCCTTAGAGCGGGTCCTCTGCGAAGGCAGATTTAGCCCTTAAAGCACCGCTTCATTTAAGTTTTTTAATCCCTAGTATAATATCTTGCCTTAAATTTTATACTGCTCAGCGCTTTGGTGGCGTATAAAAGAAGTTGAAACTATGCTGTGTGGCTTAAAATAAAACTCCTGTTGTCTCCTGGGGAGGATTTTGGGAAAGGGGTGTTAGCAGGGCCCTTTCTCTGCCTCTTGAGTGTGCTGGGTAAGCCCAGCTAGATCCTGCCTGCCCCTGCCTGCACTCTTGCCTGCACTCTTGCTGTTTTTCAGCTGACCACCTACCCTGGAATATGCTAAAATGCACAAAATACCTATCAGTGGATGTGGATGTTGCCTTTTCAGCAGCTGAATTAGTGGGTAGGTTTGGCTTTGAGCTATTAGGCTTTGTTCTGTCAGGGTGTTTCGCTACTCGGTGGCTCTGTGTCCACTGCATTTCTTGTACTTCTCTGATTTTATGATGCTACTTCTTCGGGACCCCTTTGTTCTCCCTTTGGCTGTTGTTTGATTTGTTTTAATGTTAGAATTATGCCATGCTGCAATGTCTGTCAAAAATCTTGATTTAATGTGCTTGTACTGAATATTTTGCGGGGGGAAATTCACCTCGGGTTAGAGTGCTACGATAAAATGAATCTGTTACCTTATGATGCTATTAGATTAAAGTGGGAACCGTTCTCCCTCTTTTCCCAAGGTGAATGCTTAGTACTGGAGAGCATCCAGAGCTAATTCTGGACAGCTGAGGAGCTGACACTAGGCTAAAAGGACTCAAGCAAACAGAAAACCAGCAAGCCCCGCGCTACTGTGGGCTCTCCTCTCTTCTGGCTTTGCTCTATCAGATTTATTGAAGGCGTTGGAATAAGCTGCCTGGTGTTATCCTCTCGTCCTTACAGTGTAAGGTCCCTTTTCTGCGTACAGCCCAGCCTACTGCGTTCTAGAGGCAGCTTCTGGGGTAACCGAGCGAGTTGGTAGACTGCAAAATACATTACACACCGGACCATGTAAGTAATGCATACACAGGAATGGTGTAGAGGCGCTGCACTGTTGGAAGTATTGTTTGCCTATAAAGAGTGTTTAATTATGAGCATTTTAAGAATGAATTTTCTCTCCTGTTTTTATTCAATATTTAAGTCGTGTGTTCCTTTACCCTCCAAGTGCTGGTTTTGCATGCTGGATCTTGCTGGTCTTGATTAGTTTTTCTGTGTTACAGAGGTGTAAAATACGTCTTGACAAAGTGATTTTCTGGGCAGCCCTTTAACCCTCCCAAATGATTCTCAGTTTCTTTCAGTCTAACCATTTTCATGAAGTCTGAAACCATACCTGCAGCACCAAGGTCTGGATCTTTGCCTTCATTTTCTTAACAAAACTCTGGACATAGTTTAGCCTCTCTTTTTCATTTGATGCTTGTTTCCTGAAGTGCTCTTCAGTTCTCCTTCAATTGAGTAAAAGCCCCAGCCTATTTTCTGGAAAGGGGTATACTTTAATTGTTAAGAGAACTTGCTTTGTCAGCGCAGATGTTCCAGACTTTGTGCTTCCTCTCCTCATAGCAGCTCCACGTGATGCTCTCTGGCACAACACTAATTTCCTTGGAACCGAAATCAAGGTGTTAATTGAATTTCAAGCAGTACAAGGCTCAAGCAGCAGCAGCAGCAGCAGCTTTTGCTGGTGGTGCTTGGTACAGTAGGGTTTGGATGTCTCTCTCAGCTTTATCTCTAGCCTGTTGGAGTGTAATCCTTGGGGTTTCATCACTAGACAGAGATAAATTAAAAAGAAAGCTGCTCCAAACTGCACGTGTTTATGTTTTCATAGCAGGGACGGAGCAGCTCACGGCACAGGACCTGTACACTGACAGCCTCTTACCCCAGTGTGTGGATGGAAAGCATGCGCATCCCCTCTTCAGTTTAGCTCTGACAGTCAGTTGCTGCAGGTGGAAAAGCCGGTGCTGGTTTTGCCTGTGTCAAGTCATGGACAGGATCATTTTTCCCAAGGCTCAGTGTCAGTCCTTACCTCCCTCTGCCAGACCTTTCCCCACTTTGGACCAATATTAGTATGGTCTATAGCATTATCTGCACAAATCTGACTTAAATCAGCGCTGCTTCAATGGCATCAGTTGGCAAAAGCAATGTTGGAGAAGGAAAATATGAGTATGATGTGCTGGTCCAGTGCTGGTGAGCTACCTATTTTACAAAGTCTAATCATTTCTTACAGCAAAACAAGCCATGACTATGAGCTTTACGTTCTCATTCCCCTCAAGTCAGCCTTGAGGAGTTCTGCTGCTCCAGTCACAGTTCAGACCGTGTTTATTACTATGTGTGTCTCAGGTCTTCATCCGTATGCTCTTTCACATTGAACTCACATCAAATCCAAACAAATTTGCATCTTTGAAGTGGGACTGTTGTCAAAAGTTATTATATTGCTGGAGAGTTTGGTGGCGATAGCAGAAAAAAAATCTGATGTCCAGGGGTTTTATGCCTTTGCCATGTATTTTTGAAGCTTTCCTAGTGCCTCTTCAGCAAATGCTTGACAAAAGTTTCACAGACACCTGCCTATATATCGGGCTCTAAATCCTGGAGATCTCATGCAGCAATAGAGTGGTTTATAGTCCGTTCCAGTTTCCCTGAAGAAGAGCAGAATGTGGTTTCTCCACAGCTCAAACAAAGTGAATCTTCCATTTCTCTTTTTCTCTTTAATTGACTTGGGTGTCAGATCCTCACCTCCCTCACCTGCTCTCAAAGAGGATTTATTTCTCTCCTTTGGGTTTTTTTTTTTGCGGGATATTTGTTTCTTTTTAAACAAGCTGTATTTTGGAGGATGCTTCTTGGAATTTGTGGCGTTGCGGGTTGTTTCAGGCAACAATAGTTTCTAAACTATGATCATTTCAAAGTCCGTGGGTACAATTTTTAGCTAAATAGGTCATTTAATAAAATGTACCCGTAATGTTTTTCAGCTTCAAAATGCCTCAGCCTATAGCTATTTGTTACATAAACCAAGCAGCTTTGCAATAAACAGTAGGGTTTTCCTTATAAAGGAAAGCAAACCCAATAAATGCCTGGAAGCTTGTGGCTGCAGAAGAAGAGGGAGAAAGGTGGGCTGTTGATGGAGAGCAATGCTTGAATGGTGCTAGCAAGGGAAAGGCAGAGATTGGTTCATTGACCAGAACGAGTTATGGACTGACTGGAAGCAGCAAAGCAGTATCATCTGAGTGGAAAAAACAACTGGATTGCTCCTAGGACAGGAGTTTGGAAGACGGAGACTTGAGATAGCTCCACTAAGGAAAAAAGTACCTGAAGCCAGGCTGGGGAAAGAGATGGAAAGACTCGAAACCAGGCAAAGCTTGAAGGGAAGAATGAAACCATTCCAGTGTTCTCCAAGGGTGAATAGAGTCCTTTGTTGCTCTGTTTTTACTAGAAATCGTTTGTCCTTGTTTTTTCCAGCAGAGAAGCTCTGCAGGCGCTGCAGATCGCCACTGCTGCAGTGCACAGTATGCTCCGTGCTCCTGTTCATCTTCCCAGCACCCTGCAGGCACCCAGGGCCATTCCTGCTCCCATTATCTTTGGTTAGTGAAGTGAGACTGTTTGCAGAGTGACTGTAAACACTGCTGGTTTTCTGTGCCAGTGGGGGCAGGGGGAGGAGGTCGCTTTGCTTATCTGGGTTGGTTTGGGTCTGCTTGTGGAAATACGGCTACAAAATCATTCCTTTGAATTATGTTTTCCCTGTTCTGGCTGCTGCTTCTGCGTCGCTATCCCTGAGCACAGACACGGAAACAGTGACATGAACGTGCAGTGATTTAGCCTCAGGGGCTGCCAGAACAGCACAGTTTTGATGTGTTTCTGCTGGAAAGACCGACCAGGGAGGGGGACAGGAGATGATCGTATGTGTCTATGCATGTATGGCAAAGCCTTATCGTACATTGGTAAATTCAGTTTTGATGAGAACCTTGTGCTGCTTACTAGGTATAGTACAAGCACACAGCAAGTTATGAAAATGACCTTATTTTTGCCGTGACGAATGATGAAGTTCACACAAAATCAGTGCATCGGGAGCAGGATTCGCAGTATGGAAGAGAATTATATTTTCAGTAACTAGGTAAAATAATGTTAATATTTTTAGGAGGGAATTAACCGCTGAAAAACGATGAGGAGAAATACAGGAGGCGAAGGTTGTGTCTGGAAGATCTGTATTTTTAGTGTCCTCGGTGTGTACTTTACCATCCTGAGCACAGATGGTTTTCAGTCTTCAGCTCTTTACGTGCCTGATTTTGAAATGTCACCGAGTGAACACTTTGAAGCTGATGCCATTCTCCTTTTCCCCCACCTCAGTTAGCTCGGGGAAGGTGAGATTAGCCCAGACCTCAGCCCAGCATGGAGAGTCTCCTCTGCAATGTCCGTGTTGGTGAGGTAAGGTGTAGGGGACCGTCAGCTCCTGACCCCCCGCAACCAGCAACACGGATCAGAGCACCGGTGATGAGCCAGGGTTGCTGTGAACACTGCCTCTTTGCTTCTTGGTTTGGATGTGATTACAGCAACTTGAAGTCAGTGCCAGCGTGCCATGCGTTGCGCTGGCGTGCCATGCGTTGTGTTCCATGCGTGCCATGCATTGCGTGCCATGCGTTGCGCGGTTGTTCTTGCTCTGGATTGAGGTTCAATCACTGCAAATCTGCTCTTGGGTTTGGGGCAGCCAGTGGAGCTAGGTGCACACAGGGTGATGGTGTTGGACCCATTTGCTGCCCCATCCCTGGCAGTGTTCAAGGCCAGGTTGGACAGGGCTTGGAGCAACCTGGTCTAGTGGAAGGTGTCCCTGCTCAGCAGGGGGTTTGAAACTAGGGGAACTTTTAAGTTCCTTTCCAACTCAAACCATTCTGTGGTTCTATGATTCTATGTTTTCCCTGCTGCAGTGGGAGCAGGTTGGCAGTCACTTCCCTGTTTCTGTGCTCCTCCATTGCTGATCCACGAAGTGAACAGCACGGTACCTACGCAGCGGCAGAAGGGCTTAGGAAAGCTTGGATCTCTCATGGGGTCTCTGGGACCTGTACTGTTTGGGTTGGGCAGTGCACCCACTTGCCGGGCTGTGATTCAGGCTGCACCCGGGGGCTGTGCCGACAGTGGAACCGGGGAGGTGGCTCCCCAGGCAATTTCAGAGCACCCCAAGCAGACATGTAAAACACACGGTGCGAGCATTTGCCCCTGGGGCAGGCACTGGTGCAAATCACAGCGCTCGCTTCAGCCAGGTCTGTCACCTCAGAGCCTGTTACAGGGTCTGGACCAGAGGGAGCCAACATTGAGAGGGCCCAACCAGTGCGGCCTGAGTGCTGCTGCTGTGGCATCCCCAGTAAGACGCAGTGATTGTGCGGCGCATAGGAACGCGTGGCTTATTGCTGGTGGCAGCTGTAGGTAAGAGACATCCAATGTAAAAATGGAGGATCCTAACCCCAAGGGCAGATGGGTTTTCAGATTCGTTTGTTTGCTTGTTTTAAGGCAATACGGAGAAGAGGACGCAGACTGGCCCCCGGCGTAAGCGTGGTTACGACACAGACCTGTCATAGCCAGATACCATCTGTGGGGGGGTTGCGTGCCTGGGAAACAGTCCTTTCAATGCAAAACTGCTTTGAGTTTCTGACGCATTCCCTCTTGCCTAGGTCCGGAGCTGCACGGCACCGCATCCCTGCCCGCACGGGGATGGCGGTGCGGTGCCATTCAGCCTCCTCTTACGCCAGGCGCAGGGGGCGGCTGCGGCCTTCGGCCCTGGCAGCCGGGGAGCGGTCGACGCCGGCGCTCCGCCGTGGGGTGCGGTGCGGTGCGGGACCGATGCTCCCCTGCAGCAGAGGGACCGCCGAGGCCCCGCGGTCCTCCCGCCCCGTTCGCGGGGCCCGGAGCCCCCCCGCCGGGCGGCGGGACGGGGAGCGGCGGCTCCCCGGGTGCTCCCGCGCCCATTGGCTGTTACGGCGCTCTGCTTTGCATATTAACGACGTGCTCGCCAATGGGGTGTCGGGGGGCGGTCGGTTCATTAGCATACGCGCCTCGGCGCTGGGCGCAGAGCGGCCGCGGTCGCGGCTCGGAGCGGACGGGGGTCGGGTCGGGTCGGGGCGCAGCAGCCCCGCCGCGGGGCCCGGGGCTCACGGCACCCGGAGAGCTCCCTGGGGGGACCGCCGGCAGCGGCAGGGGCTGAGCCGGCCATGGCCGCCGCCGCGCTGGTCCTGCTGGGCTGAGATGAGCGGCAGCGGCGGCGGGCGTTGGATGGGGCGGGCGGGCGGCGGAGGGTTGGCTTCCCGGGCTCGCCGCTGAGGTGGCCCCAGCGCCGCTCCGCTCCGCGCCGCTCCGGCCGGAGGCGCCTTTTCGTTTTGACCTTTTGTGGTGATCGTCGTCGTCGGTTTTAAACCTCCCGTTCCTGTCCGCCCGCCGGTGGCGGGGCTCGGTGTGCGGAGGGCGGCGGGCAGAGCCGGCGGTCGGCGGGGGCCGGCGATGCGGTGCCTCGCTCTGCTCGGCCTCGTCGCCTGGGGCCTGGGGAGCTGGGCCGGGCCCAGCGGCGGAGCGTCCCCCCCTCCCTGCCCGGCCTCCTGCAGCTGCGACGGTGACCGCGGCGTGGACTGCTCCGGGCGGGGGCTGACGGCCGTGCCCCCGGGACTCAGCGCCTTCACGCACGCCCTGTGAGTCTTGGGGGGGGCCGGGGGGCGGGTGGGTGCTTCGTCCCCCTTCGTTTACCACCACTTCCCCCCCCCCCGTAAACGTGTGTTTACGTATCTGTTGTTGCTGCTGAGGGTCCAACGCGGCCCCCTCGGCCCGGCCCGCGGCGGGGCCCGCTGGGCCGCTCGCTGGGGCAGGTGAGGGCGGCGGGGCCCTGAGGCCGCTGCCCGGGCCCTGAGGCCGCTGCCCCGGCCCTTGGCCTCTCGGAGGTTTAAAGGGCTGCGAGGGTTGGCGAGGGGAGCCCGTGGCGGCGGAGGGGGAGCTCCGGTGGAGGTTCGATGGGGTCCTGGTGCCGTCCTGAGGCGGGGGAGCCGCTGCCTGCACACGTGTGTGTGTATGTGTGTGTGTGTGCCTCTCTGCTGTGTCCCCTCGCACCGCAGAGCCTTTCTCTTGGGTTTCCTCCAGACTCCAGCTCCCAGGCTGGCTGATCTTCTCCCCAAAGTCAAGGCGTTTCCAGCCCTCAGCGGGCGTGAATCAGTTAAATAAGGATGCCTTTGCTGTTACAAAACCTCCCGGTGTATACGCACCGCTGGGCCTTGGAAAAAAAGAAAAACCCCACCGTAAACAAGCGCCGGGAGCTTTGTTGAGCTTTCTTTGTGGATAGAGAAAAATACGAACTCCGAAAACCCTTCCTCCGGTATCCCGTGATGGTATTGTAAAGCAGGCACAACCTGGTGGGTCTTGCGTTGAGTTTCGGCGACTTCAGTAAGAGCGATTTTAAGTGAGGAATGAGCTCTCTGTTTTGTGGAGGCACGACCAGAGAGGGGTTTGCAGCTTTCAATGTGGTAGCTTTGCTAATCCACGAACCTGTTAAGTTTCACAACGTAAACCTGTCGGTCCTGCCCCGTTTCTCAGCAAAGGTTTGGAGCGAGGTCCTGTGTAGGGCAGCGGTCAGGTCAGTTATCGCCGAAGCTTTACGGCATACGGCACGGGGTGCACCCCGGCAAGTGACAGCCCCGTGGTTTCACGTCGGTAGTGAGCTGCCGTCTTGTCAAAATACAGCAGTGGTGTGCGCCTACGAAAATGTCACATTTTCTTCCCCTCCGCCCCCCCTCTTTGTTTGCCTACACTTAGTGTGCAAAGAGAGTCTGATTCTTAGTTACTGGATGTTTTGTTTCCTGAGCAGGTTTCCAATGTCTCCTACCTGTTGGCGTTTTTTCTCCCTGTTAGTTGTTCACGCTGGGTGGAGAAAGGTTACTGAGCCTTTTGCTTGTGTAGTACCTGACGAATGGCAAAAGTTACACAGGTCTTGGTTGTTACCTGTGCCGAAATACTTTGTTCCTTTCTGTGCCTGCGCTGTGTTGTTGGGAACTGACTTCGCGGTGTTTTGTGAGTGTGTGGGGTGGGAGCTGATGTCGTGAAGCCTTGGATTGGCTGGAAGGTTGTCTTCTCTTGGCAGGCGAAACGGGAAAGTTACCCAACTTCATCAAGTACTTGAAGGCGGCCTGGGAAAGGCTGCATTTAAGTGCCGGGTTTTATGGCTGCTATGTTGTCTGGCTGTCCTGTAAAAATTGGGCTCGGTACATCTCTGCGTGTCTGGCCGCAGCGCGGCATTCCTTATCTAATGGTACAAGTTGTCATAGCCAACACCCATTAGAGATAAGGTCGCTGAAGAGTTTCAGTTTGCGAGTTCCAGGTAAATTTCCCGAAGCCAACTGAAGGCTTTTGGTGAAAGGAAGAGGAGATCTTCATGTGCTTCAGCATATTTCGTGGTGGATTTGTGTCGCTGCTGGCTTTACGCCCCTTAAACCTGAGCAGAAACTTTCCAGCTGTCTTGTTCTGTGGCAGTGAAGGAAACTCCTGGTCACCACTTGTGCTTAGTTCTGCTCCCTTGTTTACAGAAGGGGGAAAAAAAAGGGGTGACTTCTTGGCACTTCTGTGCTTGAATAGTGTCTGTTGTATTGAGGCCACTGGAAGTTTAGGGTATGTAGGAAACCGTTTTGTAGGCAATAAAAAGCTCGTTTCAGACCTGCTTGGCCTGGGCAATGTACAGTTTTGCCAAGGAAGCTGGGTTGGCTTGTGAGGAGGGTCGAAAAAGAAAGAAAATAACGTACACCCCCCGCATCTGCCACGTTTGTGTCGTGGCAAAGTGTCTTAGCTGTGTGAAGGGAAGAAAGCTTTGCTATGCTTTGTGTCAGGCCATGCCAGGAAATCCCCTCAGCACTGCTACAGGGCTTTTCTGATTATAGCCGTAGCAGCAACAGCAAATCCACAGCCCAGCAGAGGTGGCTGGAAGAGCGTTACGGGCCATCTTCTGTGATATTAAAGCAGAGTTGTGCCTGCTTTTCTGCTTTGGCCAGGAGAGAGCAACTGAAGGAAATTAGCTCACCGTTGACCCAAGTTGGCAGCGAATGAGTGCTGAGGCAGTTGAGAACCGTGGAAGGGGGTTGGCATTTAATTCTTCTTATGTCTGTTTTCCTGCCGTCTTAATTTATTCATAGTAATGTGAATAAATTAACTTAACTTCCAAAGGTGTATTTTGAAAACACAGCCGTGTTGCCCAGGCTGCCACGAATGGTCAGGCGGTGACTTCTGTAGAGCCTCAGAAGCACCTCCTTTCAGGTTCCCCCTCTCTTTCCTTATTTCCCATTCCTCAGTTCTCGACTGCTTCGCTGCTCGTTCTTTGCTTACTGCAGTGGTTAGAAAGCTCCTCCAAACACAACAGATGGGTTTGTTTTTTTTTTGTGGAATGTATGTTAAATCCACTCCGTTCATACCTGGCAAAAGGTGCTGCAACCATAATGCTGGGTGCAGGGAGAGGAGAACTAGGGTGATAGCAGGGGGATCCATGGTTATATGGTTACTGATGTGCAGCGTGGTTACGTGAGGGTAGTTGCATCAGACCAAGCAGCTTGGAAAGACGGCATCTACAGCTCATTACTTTTGAGTCATCGGTGCGCTTTGAGAGATAGAATTTGAACGAAGAAAGGTGAGTACGTCGTCCCAACCACACTCATCTTGATGGAGAGGTTTTGGGGAGCTAGGCAAGAGAGAGGTGGCAGCGCTAGATCCGGGCGCTGTGAGGGGCTGGAGGGGCTGGGGATGGGAGGGAGTCAGGAGGACATGACCATGGATAATTACTTGATACTTTTACTGTAGGCGGCCATTTGTTCTGTATAATTTAGGTAGGTGTTTATGTAACGCTTAATTACCAGCTGCCTGTTTTTCTGTTTATGAAGGTTGTGATTTTGCTTTGTTGCAAAATAACTGTCGTCTAGCAAGTTGAGATGCCTGTGCAAGAATGTGAAGATGTTCCTTTGGGTTTTTTAACCAGTGCGATGCATGCCTGATCTTTGCTATGATATTTCACATGCCATGTGCTAGAAAACATCCATTTTAGTGGAAGACAGTTATGGTAGGGCATATTTATACTTGTGTTTCTCATGGGTGTCAGTTTAAGAACTCAGATTGCAGTTTTGGAGGTTTAATACATGTGTGAGTCTTGTGCAGGATAAAAAAAAGAAAAGCAGATAAAAATAAGAAAAGCAGATAATTCTAGCTGATGACTTCAGAGGCATCTTGCATGGACCTGGCTGTTTTAGGGGATTGCCTGACAATCATGAGGAGTGCAGTCCGTTCTCAGTGCCTGCTATTGTATTTTGGGCGCTTGAAAGGTAAAACCAATACAGCTGATTTCCCTTCTAGTGCTTCTTGCTTGTATTTTTAGGGAGTGGCGGGGTCTCTTGCTTTAATTTTACTTCGAGTTGTGAAAGGCAGGCTTATGAGCCCTGGCTGCTTTAGAGGATGGAACTTCAGTCTGAAACGGTCATCTTGGTCTTTTGGGGTTTTTTTCATTACTCCTTTAACCTAATACTGGCTGTCTTTCTGTGTGCTGTGATATGCACCAAGATTCGTAAGATCAGGATGTGGCAGCCTGGAAGGACCCTTCTTTTGTGTGTTTCATACCACAGGTTGCTTCAGCAATCGCAGGGCCTCGATTCTCTGGGTTGTTTTCCTTTTACAGTGTGCTTACTGTCTGGAAGTATTTACACTTGTTTCACGTTAGCATTTCATGTCCTGTTCTGTTTATGTATCAGTGGCAAAAATGGTACGGTTCTGTTTGGACTCGGCAGAGCTTGTGCATTTTGTTATTTGTCTTTTCATCTGGCACTTTTGTTTTCTGTAGGATGGTGATGAGATGCAGTAGGCAGATGTGAGATGTCTTCTTCTAATGCACCCGGTACAAACACACAGATATTTACCATCCTGCTCTGGCCAGATAAGCACAAGAAAGGACATGGCCGAGGTTTTATGAAGGTTGTCTAGCAGAGTTATTACGGTGAAAAGTAAAGATGTCCAGACATGACCTTGAGTCTGGAAAATGTAGCATAATTGCAGTCCTCCTGAGATAGAAAAGCCTTATCTAATTAGAGGTTTGAAGGTTTTACAGTGACACCGTTGAGGTTTTCTCTTGCTTATGCCGCATGCTGGTGGTGGGATGGCAAGTAATAGGAGGCTTATTCTGTCTTTTTTTAAAGCATATTTCCCATACTGCTATTGGAAAGGCACGGTCACATCGTTTTAATGGGAATATTCCTGTTAGTTGGCAGGAATGCTGTCGCATTTGTACGTGCCTGTGCAATCCCACGGGCTGGAGGGGGACTTGAGTTTGGTACAGCGTCCAGCGCCCAGTGGCGGTCTCTCCAGCAGCTTTCACTCAAGGATTGGAGTCTTTATGATGAATTTCAAGCTGTCTGATTTGTCAGTTGGTCTTGTAAACAAGTGGATGCTCTTAGGGAGCGCACAGAAAAGTGAGGTGGTGGTGGTTTCAAAATTTGTTGAACGTTTTTTACCCTTTTTGTCTTCTTTGTTGGCAGAAAAATTTGGTATTTTCCTCCTTTTCTTTTATCCCTCCCCTGAAAAACCCCAGTGCCCTGCTGTAGCATGTAATTTGTCAGGTATTTGGCTTTTATTTTGTGCGTTGAGCATTTGTATCAGCAATGTGACATTCCTTGTTTGATGCTTCCTGGCAGAGGCTCCTGAGTGTGACTTTGGAGAATAAATGCGAAGATGATTCTTCAGCGTGGAAAAAAAAAAGTTGGACTTTAATGCGAGCAAGTTTATGCTCGTAAATAATTACCTTTTCTGTTCTTGAGAGGAATTTACAAATAACTATCTGCTCGAGATGGAAAATATGGAAACTGTAATATAAGGACTGAAAACCAAAACAAACCCCAGAGAAACCTCCTCCGCAAGGATCTTTATTTGTTTTGTATTCTACATCTAAGCCAGCAATTTTTGCAGAACACAAGCTCTTATTTACCCAGAGAAAATTACTGGCCTAGATTTCAGAAGGGCTGAGCACCCATATCTCATTTTAGAGAGCCTGGGAGCTGCGGGGCTTCAGGAGTGACTCTGAGTGTCCGAGACCCTCCTCTCAGCCACCCTTGTGCTTTTCCTAAGAGCTTCTTCCTAAAGGTGGCCCTCCTGTTGGGAATGGGCAGGAGCTGATGTTGTATTTGTATTATGGAGGATTTGCCAACAGCTCAGGTTTGCCTGTGCCTTGTTTTGCAAACAAGCAAGGGAGTGAAATGGATGGGGCTGGTTAGCTTCAGCATGGCCACATGGGACTTCATGGCCAACAGTTATTCTATTAAGGGATGAATGTGTTTCAGGCAGCAGCTCTGTGCTGCCAAGTTGTGGTTTTGGGGTTCTTTACGGAAGCAGCAGAAAGTCAAAAATAGCTTGAGGAAGAATTATAGAGATCTGTATGATCCTAGAAATAGGAGACGAAGGTGGGAGAGGATACATGAGAAAGGGTAAGAGAAGAAGCCATCTCTATCTCAAGAAGCCTGTATACTGAAGCAGCAGAGATTTAAATGTTCTGAGGTGTTTGCCAGCAGAGGTATGAACAGGATTTCATGGGTTAATGGTCCCTGGCCATCCTCCCTGCCTGGTAAACTCGCCATCTGCTGCCATAGTGACCTAGGGTTTTGTTGCAGGGAAATACTCCTCTGTGGTTTCCCATACCTGCCTTTCAGGTACGGCTGCAGTTTTCTGATAAGATGTTCTCAAACTTTGGTCTGAAAAGAGATTTCTGGTCATGTGGTGTTGGTTCCTGAAGCTTTCCCACCGCTGGCTTGCCCTGCACAGCCCTTTTGGAAATGTGGAGGTAGCTGTTAGTATTTCCTTTGCCGATAGACGGGCAGCTGGTTCAGTTGCTGCATGCAGCAATGGGTGGCACAGCAGAAGAGAGGAAGGTCTTGACATAACTATATGAATAACTGCCCTCACTGTAAACATCTTTGAAATCCCTTGTTTCAGAATCAGGCCTAGATTTATTCACTTTCGTGTTCCAAATGAAGCTGATATGGCCCAATGAGAAGCATCTACCATTAAACGTATGTGTGCCTGGAAAGTGTAATTAAATCGTGCAGAAACAGGATGTGATCTACCTGGCAAAGCAGTTGACCTTTTTTGCTTTGCTTTGCTTTTAAAGTGCTTAGTTACCGCAGCTGTCAGAGTTTCACTGAAATTAGAAGTTTCGAATATTTCCGAATCTGATGCTATTTGTTTTAAAATACATAGCTGAAATAGCAGAACCCATTTTATTTTACTGTTGAATGGTTTAACTGTTAAAGGCTTGTGACAAAGTCAGAACTTTCCATTTCCCAGAAACATACTGCCGTTGCTGAAAGATTAGGGGAAATCTGTATTTCAGCTTCTCCCTGGATTTGAAAGCCCATTCTGCATAAACCACTCAACGGACATCGGTAACGATATGCATCTTTTACAGAACAACAGAGGGGACTGTCTCAAAACCAGCAGCTCAAAGTAGGTGTCTGAAAACGACTGCTGAATTTGAATGCCTAACGGCTAACTGATGGCGTTATACATCATGTCAGTCGATATGATAATGTTTTAAGCATACCATTACGGAAATGAAAATAAATTCCTTAGGCTTCTCTTGTGCGCTTTTTGCATTTATTTTTGATGAATGCAGTTCATTAGGGAAACCTGTAAAGTCAAGAGTATGTGGAAGGTAAGAGCAATGCATTTTTTCACTACTGAAGAAAGATTCTCATGTTTCTCAAGCGATAGCAGTTTTGAATGTAGCCAGAAGTTTGTTTGGTATAACAGGAGATAACTATGAAGCATATAAAGTCTGTGGTTGAAATCTGATGCTCAGAGTGCATCAGTGGTTGGTTTTTTGTTGTTGTTGTTGATGTTTTTCGAGTCTCATATTGATAAATACACATGTAATTAAAAAATCTTGGTTTATAAGTTTGCTAACTGTCGGTAATTCAGACAATGGCTGCTGATTTTTGACAACTTGGCCTCAAGATTCTGGCACAGTGAAAGTACCATTGAAGTAAATTTTGAGTCTGATTTTAATATCTTCTTAACTTCAGATCAAAAAATAATAGCTTTTTTTTTTTTTTCTTCAGGGGTAGGAAAACTACCACAGAGGTTAAAAACTATAGCTGTTTTTTTTTTTCTTCTTTTAATATAGTAACTAATTCCTGTAAGCTTTGCATTGAAAATGCAGGAGGAGCCTCAAGCCGTCAAGGTGCTCTGGAAGAAGGTATAGAAGTTATGCAGAAGGGGGGGTGTCTTTGGGGCAGAAAAGAAGAGATTTTATTCTTTCTCCTCGAAGAGAGGAAGTGCTAATTTTTTATCTTGAGGAAAAGGTGAAATGAATGTTACGTCAGGTGAAGTTGTGGAGAGCTTTCTGAAGAGCACCCTGAGCAGTCGGCTCTCAAAGAGGAAACAGCTGTATTTGCGGCTCTCCCTTGAGCTTGCTTTTACTAAAACATAAAGACCTTTTTTTAGTAGTGTGCTTCCTTTCCTCTCCTCTCCCCATCCAATCCTGAAGGAATGCTAGGTCTTGCAAGGACTTTTTTCACCCTAAACTCTTTGAGCGAATGTGTTTGGAGTTTTTAACTGGCGCACAATTAGCAGTGAATCATAAATGGATGTGCAATTTCAGAGGTATGCAGGGGAGGCCTAAACCTGTTTAATTTAGCTTAATAACGCTGCAAACACAGTTGTGTGTTTTAGTACCTTGTTCTGTGAAAATGTGTTTTTGTTTTGGGAGTTTTCCCATTACCTTCTTGACATCTGCGTGGTTGCAGATGAATAGCCTGACCCGGTGCCCCGGCGGGGAGAGCGGCGTGGCTGTGCTTTCAATAGGCATGTCTCTGACAAAGGAAACATATGGAATATTTCATTCCCGTCTTTGCAAGGGCAGAGGGCGGGGGGCTTCAGACTTCACGGTAGATTGGTAAGCTAGCCACAGAGTTTGCTGTGAGCCCTCAAAATGCTCTTGCCAGGGGGGTCATGCTTTGCTGTGGGACCGGAATCCTGCGTGTAGGGCAAGGCTCTTTTGGCATTGCAGTATTGATAACGTGACCAGGCAGCAGAGTTCACCGTGGTCGCCTTTCTTTCTTCTACATGGTACTGGGTGATGTCTAGTGGAAAGTGTTCCGCAAGGGGGGTTGGAGCTAAATGAGCTTTTAAGATCCCTTCCAACCCAAACCGTTCCATGTCTCTGTGTTTTCTGTTAACCGCCTGGGTACTGCGGTGGTTGGCATTTGGTGTTCAGTAGGTGCTGAAGTTGTGAGCACGGATGCAGGGGTCCCTCTGGAACGTGCCTTGGGGTCTGTCTCCCCCTGTGCCCATTACGTTCCCTTTCAGAGCACAGAATGGGACTAGCTCTTCCTGTGATCCAGATGCTGTGGTGTGTGAGCTCGAAAGTTAGAGTTTGCTTTTCCCCATTCAAGGCTTCGGGCTTGTGGCAGGAAAGCGTGGACGGTTTGCTCCTTTTGCAGCGCTGCCTTGAAGGAGAGGATGTTGGGGGAAGCTTTGCTGCTCCGTGCCTTGTTAAAAGGACTTTGGTGGTGTCCAGCTTCAGTCCTTTGTTACTGAAATTTCACCTAAGGAGTGTCCTGTGTGTCCTTTGTAAAATTCCATTTCATATGCTTTTAAAAGTAAGCCGTGCTGTTTTTCTGAATGCTGCTCTGGAACAGTAGCTGGTACAGGTAGTTCATCTGGAAAAGCGAAGAGACTTCGGTGTGCAGGCCTCTCTCTTTGAGGCGGTGGGTCTTTCTGTGGGGAAACCTCATGTTCCTCACTTGGCAGAACTGGTGGATCTGGCCTTCGTTCGCTTCTTGCACCGAAGACTTATGAAGGAGCCGTCTTCTCTTTCAGGTGCTGTGTTGGAGAGCCTAAAAATGTATTTTTAACCAGGGGAAACATCGCTCAGATTGGAAAACGTGCTTTGTTGCTCTCTCCGTGCAATCCGAGCTGCTCCAGCGAGTTAGGAGCCCTTGAACCTACTGAAGGGAGCCCCACGCTGTTTGGAAGATTGATGCACTTATGCCCAGACTTACGCATTCTTTAAGGGAATTTTGCAAAGCCGCTGCCAGCAGCAATCTGCAGACTCCTTGTTCATCTTTTTTAGTTGTGTTTCACTCAAGCAGCTCTCACCCTGCTGTGTTTCCTCCGGGTGTCTCTTTGGGGTCATGGTGGTCTTTATGGAACTAAGAGGGGGGGGGGAAGCTGAGCGGGGAGAGAAAAAGATATGGTCCTGTGTAAGGGGCCCTATTTGGAGAATGTAGTTGCTGGTGATTTGGACCTGCACAGGCTTCTGCCTTTAGGTACTTTTTTTACTGCTGTTGCTTTTAACATTTGGGTTTAAAAATAAAAAAAAAAAACGAAAATAAAAAAAAAAAGGGAAAAAGGCAAAAAAAGATACGTACCCGTATTGACCAAACTGTTAATATTTCACAGAACTAGTATGAGTCTTGCGAGGTGTAGAAAATCTGTCTTTTCCAAGGGCAAATCTGCTGGCTCTGTGCTAAGTGTTTAGTGGAGGCATTAAATCTCTTCAATATCCAGGTCAATCATTTATTTAGGCTTGACTTGCCTGACATGTCATTTGCAACTAGTTTGTTTACGTGCTGGGTTCTTTAACCTGCTTCCTGATAAGACAGGTCTCTGGTTTCCGTACGAAACATGTACACTGTCTTGATGTTTAGGAGTTCTAAGCAGGGGTTTGCTATGGTTTGAGGGTAATAAATAGCAGTTGTTTAGTACTTGAGCAGAAGGCCCTGCAATTGCGCAGCAAGGCCAGTTTTTCCTCCTTAAAATAAAATCCATGTATTTTTCAACTCTGAAGTAATTGTGTAATTTTTTTTTGTTTCTCACATAAGAGAAATTTTTTGCCCTAATAACAAACTGGTCTGTAACATAGATGAGATTGACATCTCTTTCCAGATGCCTTAGATATTTATTTTGCCAGATATATTCCCCGTTTCCTGCAGGCATAGCACATCACCTGCTCTCAGGCGATTCAGTGCCATGAGGAATAGGGAATAGTGGAATAATAACTTAAAAATATGCTTTCTTAATGCTGTTTTCCACGTGAATTTGACTCAGCAAATTTAATGTCTAGACTGATTTATTATTAGTCAGATTGATATTGTAGGTCACTTTGCTGAGCAAATTGCTTTGTTCTTTGGCATCTTCTGTGGGAATAGACAGCTTCTGTTTCATCTCTGTCCTTTGATTGCCGGGCAGGAGATACAGCTCGGGACTCTCTCCTCATCTGCAGTTAGTATGGAGCTGCTGTGGCCCTTTGGGCTTTGCTGGATAAGGCATTTGGGAAGGCTGGGGGAGCTTTGTGCAGCTCAATCCTTGACTGCTTGCTCTCTTAATGTCTGTGCCAGGCTAATAATTTTTTGCCCATGTAAGCTTAGTTACCGCAATAGGTAGGATAAAAGCAAATGCTTCAAATGATAAGTAGTGTGCAAGTGATCACCAAGTGGGGGAACTCTGCTATACCATGGCAGGATAAAATCTTCCTCCGTGAGAATTCTATAAAACACGAGTCTTGTTTTACAGAACCCTGTGCGAATTGGCGAACATTTGTGGATGTGCCTGTTTTGCTATGTCTGATAAAACCACGTTATGCTGGCTGGAGGCCGTTCTTCCCCCTTCCCCCCCCGCCCCATTTGTTCAGAGTACAGCTGGACTTTGCTCTTTTTTCTACAGTCTTGGAGCAGTAAATATTAGTCATGGCAAAAGTGGATATAGAGTCACCTGCATGGGGCTGGTTCTGTTGGATGGCTGAACAAGCAACAGGTACTATCCTGAACTTCAGCTGGTTTTTTTCTTTAAATAAGACCTTGGGTGTTTTTCCTGCCCTGTTGCAGCATTCTGGAATGATGGCATTACTGAGGAGTTATCCCTGTTCCAGAGTCCTTCTCTTCAACAGGCACCAGTTGAACACAGGAGTTGCACTGATAGTGACCAGCCCCTGCTTGGTGTTTCACACTGTAGAGGTACTGGGGAAACAGATTTCTACACAGTGGTCCTGATACATGTACAGTGATCGTGGGGGGG
>JARCZZ010027391.1:88273-107350 GCA_030323915.1 Brotogeris chrysoptera
CGTCCCCCCCCCCTTCTTTTGAAAGACAGTACATTAGTTCTGCATCGTGATGTTACAGAGAAGGACAAGAAGTGTGTAGTGCCTACGGTCATTCATCCCAAGTATGGAGTATGTTTTAATTGTTGGTGCCCTTCTTAAACTGCTATGTCAAATTGAAAAGTAGCTTCTGATTTTAAGAGAATAGGTGAACCGCAGTGTGAATCAATAGTGAAATTACAGAGGTATTTTGCATGTAACCGTTTCCAGTACTACTTTGCATGTCCTTTGCAAAAGGACAAAGTCCTTTTGCGTGCCTGATTTAAAGAAGGAAATCCCATTGAGTAGTAACGCCCTACTTGAGAGTTTGAGCCCTGCCATCCGTTTGCATTGCAGTGCAAGCCTTATGTCTGATAATGGTGAGGTTTGCTGCCCAGACACCGTTCTTTAGCTCTGTTGTACATAGATGGAAATCTGTTGGCATATCCAGCCTTAAAAGTTAGTTTAAGGGCTTTGCTGAACGGGTTGAGAGGCAAGTTACGAAGTTTTAAGGTTTGGAAAAGGAGGCAGAAGGGTTCTCCCAGCAGAGCAGTGCTAGCGAATGTGAGGCTGATAACAGATCTCTTAACAGTTTGTATCTATCTGCCAAGTTACTGGGAAAGTCTTAATGTTTGTCTGCATTCCAGGTTTTAGTTTTCTCCTTTTGGAGTTCAGGCATACCAGCATGGACTTAAATGGGATTGCTTTTTAGCCTGCCGTTATTATGAAGCAGTCTCTTTTGGGTTTAGCTGTCCCCTGGAGTGTCTCAGATGTTAGAAATAGAGAGTATTGCTCTGTATTTGCTTTATAGCTTAAAAGCAGTTAGTACATAGAATATTTTAACAGAATATATGCAGGTCATCCAAGAAGCTTCAGCAAACATCAGCCAAGAGCGTGCGCAATGAAAACCACAAACAACCCCTGTTCTGCTGCCATCTTGTCAACAGCAACAGTGCCTTGCTCATGTCTTAGGTTCTTTTCCCCAGACAGGCAACTCAGAAGCCAAGGAGAAGATTCTGTTACAGCTTTTCTTCACCAGCTTTTCAGGGTTGTGCAAGCGACTTTCATTAAGTTTTCGCACAATAGCCCAGGGCTTTTGAGGAAGGACTAGACTAGGAACTCATTGCACTTATTCCTATATGTTGCATTCATTTAGCTGGGGCGGATTCCAAAACACCGTTGCAGTTGAAGCGTAAGAGGCATCTTAAAAGCTGGAAATCTTGGTCATACTTCAAGCATTTTTAGCTGTTTGTCTGCAGAGAGATTAATGAGTGATAGGTAACTATGTTGGATCCAGGCTTGCAGAATGCAGTTGAGCTGCTTTAGTTTTCAGCACACTCATGTAATTACTGCGTTACTGAAAGTTTTCTTTGCTGTGGGGGGGCTATGCATGCAAGTATGTGGGGGAAACCTGTATGTTTATACAAAGAGCTCGTATTTATACAAAGAAGCCTGAATGAAGCTTGGGGATACTGCCTCTGTGTTGTCTAAAAAGTCCTGCTTTAGATTACCCCCTTCCTTAATTTCCTTCCAAGAAGATCGTAGCTAGGTCTTGCTATCACTTACATTGGATTACTTCAGTGTTCACTTCCCCTATGTGATTTAACGTGCACAAGCTTAGTTATTCTTTTCTGGCCGGGGGAGAGGTTTCCTTCCAATAATTACCTTCACTGCCCTTTACCCTTCTGCACATTAGTTTGTTTGGAGAAATGTAGCTGCTCAAGTAAGCAACTCCAAACAAGGTAGTGCCTGGAGCTGTCTTGGAAGCATAACTTATACCTTTTGCATAGCATGTTTAACTTCAGTTTGCTGAAACTCAGCTGCTAGATGTACTGCATAAGCAAGCTCTTAAGTATTTCTCCCTTTGCTGAAGGTGGTGTGGGTTCTGCAGAAAAGCGCTAGTTAACACTGCATCTCGGTACTGTAATGGGGCGAGACAGCTAAAAAGGAAAGGGCATTGACGTTAGCAAATAGCATCCATTAATTCTACCATTTCTACTAGCAGCTGTTTAGTCAGACACTATTTAAATGTCAAAAGAGAATAACTTCTTATGAGATGAATGTGATGCAATGCTGCCAGACTGATCGCTCCTGTGATAGCAAAGAAATACATATTTAATCCTGGGGAAATTTCTCAGGGTTATATCCTTCTGGTTGCTCCTAGTGCTGTTCTTCCTGATGCATAGCATGGAGGAAAGAAAAGACAAGAGGAAAAGCTGGAAAAGACCAGCAGGACTAAAGTGCATAAATAGACTGTTAAAATAGTTTTAAGTTGATGGTAGTTAGAGGAGGTAAGACTGATCATTTCTTGGAATGAGTAGTACAGAATTAGTTCTAAAAGCTTTGTCTTCTGCATCTCAGATGACCCCGTATGCTACACAAAATACAATACGATGCATCAAAGGGATGTGGATCCTTCCTTCTCTACCTGGTTTACTATAGATAAAATGTAAGCCTGGTAGAGAAAAATGTAAATAAAAATTGTTCTTATTTAACTATTTCGTGGTAAATATATGAAAAGTAGCAAAAGGTTCCATTTGTCTCGGACCTCTGAATATTCAGTGCTATCATTACAATGGAATAATGGCCTTATTGCACAGTCTGTAAATATATTTGTAAATCCAAGTGTCTTTGTGTATGGAAAGAATGAACTGTTTTGAACGTGACAAAGCAATGTTTTTAAATTATGCTGCCTTCTTCATTATATCCTGATGTTTGTCAAAATACAGAGAGAAAGTGATCCTGTTTTAAGCTTCTTCTCATCTTTTATTTTAAGGTAGTCTCATAAAGCTCTGGTCTCTGATCCATTGCAGGATTACTTGTCCCTCAACTAAAAGCTAAATTATTAAGTCTGCTTTATACTTTTCAGATTTGATGGTGGATATAAGATGTGTTGGTGTTCATTGTGGGATCTGGCAATAATTAGAGAGCACTCTCTCATTTCTGGTAGCTTTAATATTGAGAATAATAGGTGTAATTAAAAATGTAAAGGGGAAATGGTTTGCTAGTTTCAATAAAAACCTTTTCACTCTCTCAACTCTCATGGGGTTCATTATTACTGCTATTTTTTAACAGTATCTCCACAGTTTTGCTGGCGATAGGTTGGAAAAATTGCTGTGTTGGTCATAATAAATTACGAGATTGGTAATGAGGAGAGCAGGGTGTTGGTAGTACTCAGGTGTCCATGTTAGAGACAGGTTTTGAGCTGCATGGCAAGTTTTACTGGCCCCAGCTTACTGATTCAGTAAAACCCATAGTCTTTCAAGGCAGAAGAAACCGGACTTCTTTGAAGCAAGCGAGAACAAGAAAAACCAGATCTTTTTATTAATGGAGCTTGGGAGGGGTATTCTTTGTCCACCTTGCATCCATCATAGTTGTCTTCACTGCAACACAGGTTTATACATCAGAAGGGGATTTGCTTTGACCCACGGCCTTTAGGCAAAAGCTGGAGGATAGCAGTGGATGCCTATAGGATAGCAACGATGAAGTTAAAATGTGCCCATGTTTGTTGTGTGGAGATAGAAGGAGATAAGGGTTCACAAGCCCAGTTTTCTTCTTGGAGTCAATCTATAAGATGCATATTGCTGGAAAGATGCATGTGCTATTTCTGCCTACAAGCCGGCTAGAATTGTGGGTGGATTACTTGATCGCCTTTTGTGGCTCTCTTGCTTTTTCATCACACATGCATTTAGATGCATTTATATAAAAAAAATTGATCTAATGCACATGATTAAACTTGACAAGCCTTAATCTCTGTTGCTAAGAGTGTGGGCGGGCTAGGTAATGTGGTAGGTCTTTGTTTCATGTGAATACTTAGAGTGTTCTTTTGCATTATGTGTGCTGGTTTGGTTTTTTTTCTTGACAGTTTAGTGATTAAAATCTACTCGGTCTTAAATAGTTGTGTAAATACTGAAAACAGAGTTAAATTAAAGAGAGAGCTTTACCTTCTCAAGAAATTTACTAGCAATAAGTGCTTCTTTGACCTCCTCCTTGCAGCAAGTGGTGGCTATCGGGTGATTTTGGCTGCAGGTTTCTGTGAAATATTTCATTTGCTTGCGTGTCTTTTCCTTGAAAACTAGAAAAATATGTTAATCTTTAATTGGTTTATATTCTCGGGTCAGCAATGGTAAGTACTATTCTGTTAATTCACATCGGGGCGGAATCCACGAGTCCAGAGCTGTACTACTAAAGTTGGTTAGCGCAACTATCCAGTTTGGGATGTGATTCCTGACGGACAAAGTCGTGCTGGAGAGTGCCTCTGATGTCCACGCAAGGATTTTTTTTGGGGGGGTGGGTTGTTTGTTGTTCTGTTTGTTCTTTTGATTGTTGTATTTTAAGACCTTGGCTGTTTAGATACTGCGATCCCCCTGTCCTGGGCGCCTGGAGCTGTATCTGGGGCTTTGGGGTGGCATGGGAGAGGCTGCGTCTTGTTTTGCCTTTTTTTTTTAAATGATACCGCAGTGGTGGATATTAACATTGTATTGCAGTTGTATCAGATGATCTCCTGAGACTTCCATCAGCATTATCTGAACTTGGATTGTGGCTGGTGCGTTGGATGCATTTAGAATGCCATTTCATGCTCGTTTTCAGAATTTAACTTACTTTTCTTCCCTTTGCTGCTGATGAGGAGTTCCTCCTGAAATCCTGCGGTAAATGATCGTGGTCAGGGTCAGTGACACAACACAGTCTGATAAAGACACATGAGCAGGCTTTCCACGAATATGTGCTTGGCGTTGGGCCTTCAAAACCAAGGCATGTGGACGTTGTCCTTTTTAAAAACCATATTTCATTCTTGCCTTTTAGTACAGTTACATCTTATTTTCTTGTAGTAGTAGGAAAGAGGAGCAATGTCCATGCAAGACAGTTGATAATCTTGTGTTATTTCTTGTGGCCTTAATTCAGTGGTCTGAGGGGTGACTAGGAGAGATTTTGGGGTGTAGTACGGAAACAGGCCGGTCTGGCTTTGAAAAGCAAAATCACCAAGTGCTGCTGCTGGACGGCCATTTCTGAAAGGCAGGTTTCTTCCTTGTCTGTGTGAACGGGGTTACCTGCAGCTAACGCTGGTATATTTAAAGAAATAAACCCCAAACAAACAAAAAAAAAGGTCAAAGCTGATTTATACCCAGTTGCGTTTTGGCTAGATGTATGCAGTCCTTATAGGAAGTGCTGCTTGTCAAAGAATGCCTGCTGGATATGTCGGTAGTGTAGAGGAGGATTTTAAACCATAGCTTTTTGTCTTCACTCAGATTGGTATTAGTAATAGGAATGTCTTTGTTCTGTTCCCGCTTCATGTTTGGGGTTTTGTCAGTGAGAAAAAGGCCATTCCTGTTCTCTCGCAGGGAAGAGAGCATTTTGGAGATTACCAGAGCTTCAGCCTGTGGGGTTTTTTTCTGTCTGCTGATGATTTTGGTACTGTTTGGCTGCACTTTCTATCGCTGGACTGGTCTAATGCAAGGAAGCTGCCCAGATGCCACCTTTCGCAGGCCGTGGGTATTTACAAGTTAATGGTGAGGGGCTGCAACATGCTGGAGGGGTTGGACCATCACTGGCCGGTGATGGCTCCGATAGGTCCTATTTGTACCTGATGCTCCTCACCAACCCTTGCACCCTTCGCTGCACTGGGTGCCCCGCAAAAACAGGGGCCGTGTTAGCCTGCTGCTGGGGCTGGTTTGGGGTGGGAAGGGACATGGCGACTAGGTTTGGCCAAAGTAGCCTGCGCCTACAAGGGTGGTATTTCAGTGGTGTTTTCGTAGGACTGTTTTGTTTCCTGTTTGTGGCTGGGGGAGATGACCTTCAAGGAAAGAGCTGCTGCCCTTTCCTCCTGTTTCTAGGAAGTTTCTATAGCACTGCTGTTCAGCAGCAGCTGCGTGTGCTGCTGGAAAGCAGTAGTAGTCCTCAGATGTCCTGTTTAATACACAAACACCGGTATTCCATCAGTTTGGTCGTGAATAATGGAGTACAGATTACCTTCATGTATATTAAATGCCAGCAGATACTGAATTGTGTGGAAGGTCACCAAACCCAGCAGGGAATATACCTTTGCCTTCACCAGCTCTGATTTTCAGACAATGCCAGAGCGTCATGTGCAGTCGCAACAAATTAGTTCCCTGCTTTACCCCATCCTTTCTCAGCTGCCTGCTTTAGGATGCCCAGGGATGTTTCATCAACACGCCTTGTTCCACTTGCCTTCGTTTTGGGAGCTGCTGGCTCGCGAAAGATTGGGGTGAGCTGTTGCAGCTACCCCAGATTTATGGCCGCCTGTATTTAGTTGTTCTTGACATAGCAAGGGATGTACAGCAAAGAGTGGGCACAGTAAGCTTGAACTTCTTTTTATGGATGATAATAGTTAAAAGCTAAAATGTAACAGTATTTCAGTTGTGAATACACGGAAACTGTGTGTAGTGCTTAATGTGTTTCAGAAATCCCTGTTACTTTTCTTCCTTAAATACAAGAAAACAGGCGTGTAATGCCTCATTGAAAGAAGTCTGTAGGGGTGCTTTGTGAGGGTCTTAATTAAGGGCTTTGAAAGACTAAACAAAAGGAAAAAGAAAATGCTCCAGGGTTATTGTTATTCCAGCCCATTGGCTCAGCGAGCTGACCATCCATTGGTGCCTTCTGTCCATTTGGGAGCTGAATGACACTTTTGTTCGTGGTTAACAGAGGTGAAAGAAGCCAATTATTGCCTGTCTTTTCCACAGGGCAGCTGCAGACAGATTTCACTGCAGGCAAATACGGACTTTTCTGCCACAAGGATGGTTGTGATGACAGTTATTTTTGTGGAATTGTATGAAAGAAAACAGATTTTTTTCTCTCTCCCCCTCCAGTGACTTGTGTAGATGTTTATTGAAAACTACTGTGAGTATGCTGTTGTGGAATGGGAATGTGTCCCCATGATAACAGTGTACTTGGCTTTTTCTCAGGGCGTCTGAGAGAGTGAGGTTTTTTTGGGTTTCTTTTTTTTCCTCCTCTTATTTCTTTTGTATTCTTTTTTCTTTGCCGTTGCAGTTAATTTTAACTATAGGGGGTTTTCTAATTGGTGTGCAGTGGGCATTAACCCTCTTATGGCTGCCAGCTCAGTCTGTGCTGGTTGCTTTGTGTGCTGTAGTGATGGTGGGAAAACCTCTGCAGGTTGCTGTTGTAGGACTTCCTAAAATCCGTGTCTGCGTGCCATTAGGGACCCCAGAAAGTGTCCCTGTGCCCGAAACGCGCCATCCCTTCTCCCACATCTCTGTTGGTTGGACCAATACATTGTAAAATCTCCTCCCACACCTCTTGCTTTTGAAATTCCAAATTTTTTCCTTTCTCCCTATTTTTGGTTTGTTTGGTCTTTTTCTTTGAGTCTCTACTTGTAGTTTTAAGTGTGTGAAGAGTCTCGGTTGATGAACAGCCGGGTTCACCAACTGTTTCGATTCTGGAGAAGTCTCTTCCAGTTGGGGGCAAGTATTGAGGGAGGACCCATGTTGCGGTCAGAGTTGATCCGGCTTGGTTTGTTATGCTGAAGGACTTCTCGGCATGATAGTTGCATAGGAGGCCTCTTGGTGGTTGTGGTAGATCGCTTGTGGTGGCCTCTTCGTGTAGCCATCTAAAATCTGTACCTAGGCATGGTTCCTTAAATAGCATAGTTATAAAAAAAGGTGGTGTTTGTCGTCTTACGTGGCTTTCTGCTGCGGGTGAATGGAGAGCCTTGCCTTTTGTCCTTCAACTTTCTGAGGGTGGAAGCTCTTTGAGGACATTAATCCTTCATCTCCTGAGGCCTTAGGAATAGCTTTTATGCTTTCAGTTGGTTTCTCTTCGTCCGGATTGAATATTGTCCTTTACAGATTTTCTTTACTGGATGGCTTGCTATCTGCAGATATGACTGCTCCAGCCAGGTGTCCCTGTATTGCCAACCCACGGTGACCGAAGTTAGTTGTGTCCCCCGTGAGCTTGGCATGGTGCAGACAGCCTCTCTCGTGGCTCTTGATGGAGGATCCATCCTTTTTGGAGGATGTGGCTCTGTGGGCTCTTGTTTATCTATTGGATGGTGTCAGCGGCAGGGCTGTACCTTCACCAAGTTCTCAAGAATATGAGTGATGCAAATGTGTGCAGTTCTGTGATGGAGCTAAACGTTTTTTTACTGCAGACTTCAGGGGAGCAAACCCACTGTTATGTACGTGCACACCACAGGTGCTGTGTCACTGTAAATCATGAACTTTGATTTGCAGTTCATGATTTACATCGTGAACATTTAATAAAGCATATTATGTTGCTTTAACGTGACAGAAAATGCAAATTGAGAAGGTGGGAGGGAATAAAAGCTGTACCACTTGGACCGCTGAGCAGAGAGTTCTGGTTTTTTTCACAAGGGAAAGTGTACTTTGTGCTGCTTGAAATGAAATAATTCGCTCCAAGTCAGGTAAGAATGAGATAATTCCTGACTCTCATTATGCAAAAAGAAATGAAATTGGGTTAGAATCCTGCCTTGACATCCCTTGTTCAATCCTGTGGTGTTGGTAGTAGAACCTGAACCTGGAGCTCGTACTCTTAAGAGTGCTGGCGGACCTTTTGTGCAGCTTTAATCTCGATTTGTGTCTTTAAGGGTCACTGGAATGTAATGTGGATGCTCAGCCCATGTATTTCTGTGTGTAAGGGCCATGGCCATCCATCTCAAATAAAAAGAGGAATGTAGCTGAAACCAGAATAACCGTAAAGGTTAGGAGGCTCTTTGGGTTCTTGTCTTGAGCTACGCATCTTGTCAATAGGGAGCAACCCTCCCTTTACTATCCGGTGAAGTTATCAACTTCAGAGCATTTCAGGCAGACTTTAACCTTCAGATGTCATAAAGTGGAAATTATTCTTCTGTTCAGGTGCTGTGCAGTAGTTGATAATCAATATTTTCCATAACCTGAGTTCTACATCGTATCAAAATGTGCTTTGTCAGCTACTTTAAGATGCCTTGAAAATTCATATGTAAAACCACCTTTCGTTCTATAAAGGCCATTCCAGGTGCTGCCACGAAATCTATTTTGACACTAGAAGGCTGTACTGTGCTTTTAGTTTTCCCGCAGTATGTAGATAATTATAGGGCTGCATTGCAGGAAAAGATTATTTATTTTTTTTTTCCTCCTAGAAATAATTTTTAGTTACATCCAAGTTACATGTTATATGTAAGTGAAAAAAAAAAATCTTAGATGCTGAGCCTGTTGTATATACATTTGGACTGATTGAGATGTTTACGTTTTGGCTTCTGGCTTCATTGCATGAAGTGACTGTGTTCATCCACCGTTTTTGTTTTGGTCTTTTTGCTTGCAGCCTTCTAAAACTGCAGGGCTTACCCGGGCTTCTGAGGCTCAGGTTGCTTTCTAAACATTGGGTGGGACGGACTGGGAGACCAAAATAAACCAGAAGAAAATGAATAAAATCCAAAGTACTTAGGGTTGCTAAAGTTGGCAGTTTTAGAAAATGGGATGCGTAGCTGTTGGTGCTCTCTTTCTTTAACAGAGCAAAAACACAGAGGGAAGACACAATAGAAAATTTTGATGTGAATATATGTGTGTAATGGTAGCATTGCTTTTCTATCAGATTGAAGTGCTGGGCTCTGTCCAGGCAGCTCAGAAACATCCACAGCTTTATCCTCCCCCTTCCTTGCAGAGATGCAGAAAAGATTATTCTCCTTTGAACCTGGGGTTTGGGAAGGGGAATCAGCCTGTCCAAACCCACAAAATGAGTATCTGCTGGGGCAAGGAACTGAAGCTCTGTCCGGAGTTGTAACGGGGAGCTTTTGGTGTGAAATGCTCGTTGTAGTAAATGCTGTGTTGCTAGGTGGAGGGCGATGTGGTGTCCTTGGAGTCCAAAGGGTGAGTGTGGCTCCCTACAGTCACGTTGAGGCGGTTTAAGTTTTATGGCATTGCCCTTGAAGCTGTTGAACGGAACGAAACATGCTTTGTAGGTGTTCATGGTTATGCAGCAAGGACCCAAGACTGGAGGGGAGGACACACAGGTCTCATTAGACGGGTTAGATGACATAGTTCGGTGATGTTCCTCGTGTCTCCGCAATGGTTCTTCACAGAAGTTTTTGATAAGGAGCAAAATGCTCGATAACTTTGTCAGTAGTAGTGAATGAAACCTTGGCTTGGTAACACGTGAAGTGTCTGTGTTCAGTTTAGCAATATGTGATTTAAATTAAAGACTTGAATGTGCGTGTAACCTGGGGCTGATGTAACTCATTAAAGAAAAGTCAAAGTTTGAGTAATTTAAAAGTGACATCTTTATCTTGGTGGTTGATGGTTCGGTATGACTCCCCAGTGGTAAAGACGATTGTTGCAACTTGCAGTGCTGCCCTATTTTAACTTGGTTGCAAACGTAGCGTTAAACTTTATTTACTTAAAACATGACAGATACCTTTCTGTAAAACTCCTTTGGGGAATCTGGTGTTGATCTCATCACAGGCGTAGCTACATGCTATGGTTTCCTTTAGTGCGTAGTTCCCGTGTCTCCTTCAGTACCTTTCCTCTTTCCTACTGCCACAGGTGTCTGCTGCTCCATAGTTGTGCTGGCACAGCTCTCTCCAAGGCCATGCTATAGAGGAGAAAGCTGAGCCCATCCAAAAATCCAATAACAGGCCAAAACCCAGTGATGTTTTTGCTCAAATCCAGATTATTACAATGGTCTGATTATAGAATGCTGCCTGTAAACAGTTCCACCGTGGAGGTGGAAAGTGATGGGAATATAAGCCAGTTTCCTTTGTGAGAAAGAAAACGTATCGTGACTACACCCTGGAGATGTAATAGGTTGAGCCCTTAAATATGTGACCTGTTGCTGTGTTCTCTATTACCCTTTATGCGTGGAGAGCTATGGATTAAAAAATAATAACAAAAAAAAATAAAAAGTCCTTCTGCTTATTTTCAGTAGCTTTTACAAATTATCTCAAGCCTTGCCAGAAATGATGGTAGTAATGAATGCGTTAGACGTGTGTGTTTTGGGCAAAGATGGTTCCTGTTTCAAGCCCCTTACTTGGAGAGCTGTTATTCAGCCAGTTTATGGGTTCTTAAATGGGATGAAGGCGCAAAAGTGTTCTTTGTAGTTTTCCATAGCTGGAAGAGACATCAATGAAATACAGAAGTATTGGTAATAGGAGGATAGCGTTTTGAATACTTGCTCCAGGTTTACGCCTTGCCAGATTTACGCCTTGCCTTGGCTTTGTGCATAACCTGCGCTGTACTGTCTGGAGACAGGAGCCAAACCGGGTGAAGTGCAGAAAACACACAATTGGCCTGAAATAATGACAGTGTTCAGATTTCATCCCCCCAAACAACTGACCTGCTAGTTGGTCCTCACAGATGTAACTGCTCTCCTGAAGTCCCCTGTAATCTGTGTTACCTCAAGTGGTTGTGTATCCGAGGGGTTTGTCACCAAATGCTCATGACGATCTCTCTGATATTTTAATCTGTGGTTACTCTCGGAGTCTTGGCTAGCCAGGTTACTTTCTCTACGTGGTTTTAAACAACTTTCCGGCCAGAAGGTAGCTGTGATGAAGCCATGCTGTGAGCTTCCCTACCAGTTTGGGTGGTAGCAGTGCATGGAAGGTTGGTTACAGACCAGGGATGTGGACGGTCTGAGTTCCTGCTTGGTTTTGTTCATGGATTTCTTCAGGGTCTAGCGCAGGTTGATTATTCCTATTTTGTGCTGGATATTCACAAAAATAGGAAGAGTATCTCAGTCCTGGCTTGCCCTCAGACTGCTTGACTAATGTGCCTGTCACACTCGTGGCCTGATAGTTTTTTGCACTCAGTTCCCTGCATTCCTGTATTCTGGAGAGTAAATAATTATAAACCCGTTAATAATGCATAATTTTACTATCAGCTATAAATAATCTCTGAACTGTGTAAGGGGAATACTCTTGCAGTGAAAGACATTTTGTTTCCTCCTCCATCTCACAATAAGCCTTTCCTTCAGCCCGTAATCCGCACCAAAATGTGCGACTTAAAAATTAACCGAAGAGCATGTTCACTTGTGCTATAGTCCTATTCCAGGATACGATCTCTTTCATAACAACGCAGTGGAATTTTTTTTTTCCGGGTTAATTCCCCACCATGTGTCAACATAGGCCATTAACCGTATGTGCGATTGCTTAATGGCTGGCCTGCAGTGACTCAAATACCGGTTCCAAATAGGCCTTTGCATACAAGTATTGTTCTCTCTAGGATCTTGATGATGGCTTGATTGGCACATGAATGGGGTACATTAGAGCTAGTTACTGTGTCGGAAAGAAAGCTAAGACATCAGGTTGGAAGAAAAAAAAAAAGGAAAATAAAACCCCGACGGGTTGATGTGACATGGGGAGGAGGAGGCAGGAGAAATAACTTAAGAGGTATGGTGGGGGAAGAGGGGGATGTTACTTCCCGTGCAGGAACAGACCTGTCTGAATATGTTCAGCCTTTCTGTGGCTGTCAGTGAAAATGTCGTAGGTGCTACTTCAGCAAAATGCGAAAAGCTTACTGGAATCAACAGGATTTATGTGGGGTTGGGTTTTTTTTATATCCGTACTGGGAAAGAGCTCCATGTACCCCCGTTTGCTAAAACTTTTGAGTATCTCAATCCCCTCTTAATAGCCAGGGGTTGGTGGATAGCCTGGTGTTTGATTGCCTCCGCGAAAAAGCAGTTTAAGTGCTTCATCCCCAAGCGAGCAGTGACACAAATGTTCCAGTTAGTTTGAGCCACAGAGAAGTGGATGGAAACATCGCACGTAATTTCTTGCGTAGCTGTTAGAGTGTAATTTTTTTCTGCTGCTACCGACTGGAGTGAGCCTACACATCTGGCAAAGGAGAAACTGTCAAGAGTCTCCTCTCCTGTTGTTCTGCTAAAAAGAACAACCAACACCCCCCCCCCCCCGAAAACCAACCCAAAAACCTAGGGAAAAGAAAGGTAATTAATTTGGTTTGGAAAGGACGTGGTGGGTAGATGCTGGGTATAGCACATGAGAGCAGCATTGGGCAACTGGAGGGGACTCCAGGCTCTGCTGGCAACTTTGGGCAGCGTACCGCACCTTTCTCTGCCTGTTCCTTGTCCATTTGCTGTTTGTCTAGTCCATTTAAGCAGCAAACTCTTCTAGGTGAGCAGTGCCTCCAACCGTGTATTTGTACAGTGCCAATCACATTGATATGTTGAACTAGGGCCCTTAGCTTCTTGTTGCAATACAAACAACAGATGATTAAGACCTTGTGCTCATTAGAGAGATAGTATGAGTACTTAGGAAATGGCAAGTGTATTTGCTGGGTGGGAATGCAACCTCTGTCTTATTTAGCTAGTCACTGCAGATGTTGACTAAGGCTTTAAGTAGTTGGATATATCCTTTCTTACAGGAATATTTCCTGGAAGAAGTGGGAAAGGAAACATGCTCATAATTGAAAAAATGGCATGGCTGATAGGCTTTTTGTGACTGCAGAATGGGCTGCAGGTTTCTGTGCCTTTTTAAGTAAGTGTTGGAGATCTTTGGTCATGTCAGAAGCAGTAGGACCGTACTTAAGGTGCTTGGGGAGAGATGGAATCGCAAGGAGAAAAATGTACATTAATGCAATAACTAGTTTCAAATCTTCCATTCTGTTTTATCATTAACAACTTTGTCCATGTTAAAAGGAACAATAGGGGAGGATTAGAAGGAGAAAAATGTGTTGGGGTATGGCAGTGAGGGTTGGAGGATATCAGAGGGTTAATGCTGCGGAGTCCTTGGCTGTTGGCATACCCAGAGGTGCCCTTAAGCTAGGCCCTTCACCGTGAGAGATGGGCATCCACCAGCAGTTGTGCAGAGCTGTCAGGAGCTGGTTGAAGGTAAATGGTAAATACAGTACCAGTCTTAACATATTGGGGCATCAGTGTCCTATTACCGTATAAACAGTAGCTAATAGTACAGGCTGAGGTAGCCAAACCTTGCCATAATAGATGTAGGTAGTGTATAAAAGGTAAGAAATTAATTACTCAGTGTATTACTTTAACTTTTTCTTTAAACTCAAACATTACTGCAAGCCCAAACACTTCCCAAGTGTAGGCTCCTCTGTAAACATCAGATTTCCTTTGCTTGATATTTGTTTGCCTCCCGTTCATGTTTTCTAGCTGTTGGGATTGGCACGTCTGCGTGTAATACATACCCATGAATTTTAGCTGCTCTCATGGCGCAGTCCATTGCCGTTCCAAACAGTATCTGTGAGGAGGTGCTTCTGGAAGAGAGCTGTTTGCTGCTTGCTATCAGGAAGATAGAGTAAAACAACAAAAAAGCCAACCCAAACTTTTAATTGAATTTATTTAATTAGAATTCCCTTGCTGATCTATGTTTTCTTGCTTTCTATGTTTTCATTATATACTGAATACAATTAAGACATGGGGCAGCATCAATGCAAACTTGCCTACTGTATCACTTCCGTGGTTTTGTGTTCATCCTGAAGGGATTGGCTAACTAGGACAGGACAGTAGGTCTAAACTAGGGATGTAATTCAGCTCCTGGTCTCCCCTGGAGCTGGTTGCTGAAGTGTGTGATTTGGTTGAATTACGTTGGTTTTCATCATGTGCACGTGTTTCTACGAGGAGTTTGTCCCCAAAGGTGTTTCTTCAGGACTGTGGCACCTCAGGACAACTTAGATTGGTCTGGCCTTGAGTTTCCCTGGCTTCTCCTTTCTTCCCCTGCCCGCCCTTCAGTCCAGGTAGTTCTACTGGTTAATGCAGGTGTGACCTGGATCGAATTCAAAGCACTGGCGTACAGCAGCATCTAGTTCTGTCCCTGGGTTTTTTGATAATTGGCAGAGAATTGTTGGTCTGATATACTGACAGAAATAACCTGCTGCTTTGTCTTGTTGATCTTCACCAATGCTAATGTAATCGGGACGTTATCCACCTATCAGTGGTCCCAGTGGTAACTGGTGGCTGACTGTTGCTGAATGCTTTCTGTCATGTTGACTTGCATTTGCAGTAACCTGGTTTACTGAATGTAGCTTGAAAAGATATTAACAGCTCCGGCTTTTCCTAGTGCTACTGAAGCTGGATACCTGGGGAATTTTACATGAGACCTTTTACCTAATGGTTTCTTGCAAGTCGGTAGGAGGGCTTTATTCAAATATAGATAGCTCTGCCTAAATCATTTTGTAAGCGTTATAATTAAATAACTCAGTGGCAGAGGGCCCAGACCTTGGAAAAGACTGAATGGAGCCTGCAGTATTACATGCTATTATCTATCAGCAAACAGGTTAAGCTTGCTCAGAGGGAGTATTTTATAGGATTTTAAAGGTGCCTTGTTGAAACATGATCTTCTTTCCTTCAACAGACACTCCTCTCTCTTTTTCTCCTTCCCTCTCCCCCTTTCCTTCTAAACTTCACAAAAGATAGAGGTTAGGTGATATCCAAAAAGAAGTTAGCTATTAACGAAGTGCAGGGGAGCATGGGGTGGAAGGGAAGTACTTTGGTTTTATTTTTTAAGCAGCCAATCTTGATTGGGTTTGGCTGCGATGTAATTTTACTTTTATATAGCTGGATATTTCATGTTTTTCCAGCTGAAGAACTCCTGTACAGTATTTTTGGAGGTTTTTAGGTAGTTAGCATGCCTTCGGATGCAGTGCATGGGTGTGATAAGTAGGAAGGGGCATGCAACCCTAGTTCAGGGCAAATCCAAGTGTTGATAGTCAAGGCTGCAACACAGGATCAAGAGTGTAGCACCCGCATCTCTGAGGTTTAGATGTGCCAGCATAACAGACTTGGGTAGCGAGCAAGGTTTCTTTGCATGAAATGCGCATACCTTTTGCCTGGGGAGGTGTAGTGAAGAACAGTGGGTATCATCAAAACAAGGCTGTAGCAGCTAAATGTCCTTCAGTCCAGATAGATTGGCATAGTTTTCTTTTCCAATGCCCATCACCTGTTGTGGGTTGGTAGCTTTCATTCTCAGCCAGTATCTTGGGCTGATTTGTTTATCATTTTTTGCCTGTCCTTTCTGTAGCCTTCTACAGGCAGTCTGTGTTTCCCATTTTGCGGTCCTTTGTTGTTGCAGCTTTTCTTCTCCTGCAAGAATTACTGTTCCCTTACTCCGTTTGTGCCAGAATCCCACTCTGGCCGTCGTTAGGAAGTTTAGGATCAACTTCAGGCTGCTTCATGGTAGAGGCAATGCTTTAAAATGAGTGGTGTCCTGCAGGAGATGCTGTGGGAAGCTGTGCATTTCATCTAATTCTCTTTTGCCTGATACCACGGATGGAAGCTGTGACTGAAGCCACTTTCTAAAGATAAGCAGGAGTTTCTATTTTTAAAATGTGATAGAATTAGTAAGTTGCCATTCGGGATAGGATGTATCCCTGCTCATCCCAAAGCCAGGGGGAGTTTGACTTCGGTTAGTGGTAGAATAAAGAGTCTTTAAAAAAGAACCCAAACCAACAACCAAAATATCTCATAAGGGACTGGAATTTTTGCACAGGAGTATAATTAAAAGGTCTAAGTGCATTACATTGCCTACATCAGGTTTCTGAAGTCTCTGCTGCTGGGTGCGTTAAGAGTAGTTTAAATCTGTGCAGAGAGGAGATGTGGTGCTGCGTAGTTTTACTGTATCTAGCAAAGGCGCTTTCCTCTCCCAAGTTATTATACCTCATTAACAGAGGGAGGTTTCATGGCTTTCAGCATCTGTGCTCGTTACTATATGTACCAGTATTTGTAAAGACTTCATGTGTCAGTGTTGGGTGAAAGCAGGGGACTTTGCTAAACTAAGCTGGAAATAAAGATTAAAGTAGCTGTCCGAATAACCTGAAGGGACCTGCTGAAGCACGCTGCAAACAACAGATGAGTGCTGGGGTACCATGGCTTTTTCACCTCTGGCCTGTAAAAATTACTCTCTGCAGCACCTGGCATAGTGAAATAACATTTTCAGTACTTGTTTTAGTTGCATTTTGGTGGTCCTTTTTTAATGTGTTCTGTATTACCTTCCTGGAAGAAGGATAAATGTTCTGACCAAGTGCTAGAGCCTTATTTGTTGTTCAAAACTGCAGCCACGGCAGCAAAAGCACTGGAGGAAGGAGCACACTGTTGTTTATATTCTGGTGTTGCATCCCTCCTACCTGAAATGGTGAAACCGGTTGTAACTCTAAGCCTGTGATTCATGTTATCCCTGACATGTAGCCTCTTCTTGCTAAAGAAGTTACCACCTTCAGCTGCTCATCATTTTAGTTTTGATGCCAGCTCCTTGCCTGATCACACCCTTGAATGTTTCCAGGGATGGGGGAACAGCTACCACCTCTCTGCCTTGGTTTAAGTCGGTCAGTGAGTGAAGATTCAGCCTGGCTGCTTTGTAGGGATGAGCTCAGTTAATGCCTAGCTGCTGAAAGGTGCAGGTCTACCCTGACTTCTTCATTTTCCTGACAAATCCATGGCGTAAGCCCACATCATCTTTGTCCTTGCCTTTCCCCTCTTTAAGCTGTTGTGTTTGTTTTGCACTTCCCAGGAAAAAAAACCCCGAAATACAAGCATGGGGCTGAATTCTGATTTCGGGACAAAGCTGTACGTTACCAGGGCTGACACATCATTCTGCAGAGGGAAAAAAGAACAAGAAATTAAAGATATACCTTTCAGATACTGAGTCAGAACTTCAGCGTGCCAGTCAAATCTGTGGCAACTGTGGGGCTTCTTTGGTGTTTGTCGAGGGTGTTGCAGGGGGTGGTGTTTTGGTGGTGATCAGAAGATTTGTGGGTGTTGTGCTGGTTTTGGGGGGCCTTAGGTCTGGGTGCAATAACCCAATCCAGAGAGGGTCCGTCAGCAGAGCCCTGCTGAAATGAGGCATTAGGCAACTGCTGACACGACCCTTCAATTGTGTGATAGCATCATTGCCATGGATACTGCCAGTGTCTTCCAAATTAAGTTGGTAAACTTTTTAAAGAGTAGTTATGAAGTCATCTAGTTTTAGTGATATGGGTGTTTGATAATATCGTTTGTAAATTCTTGCGTTGAGGCTCATGAACTTCTTAATATTTTATTACCAGAAAATTGTGCCCCTGAACTCATTTTTCAACTGTAGAGTGAAACGAAAATTATAAAACCTATACGTACGCACACATATACACACACACACACACATATATATATATAAAAACAAAGCAAGTGTCTGATTCTGCCTTCTACAATTCCTTGTGGTTTTCCCTTCTATGTGGGTTGGTTTTTTTTGCTGATAGTGCACTTCAGGTAAGATTAATTTTATCTAGCTGGTTTTCAAAGCGTGCTCTACCCAAGTCTGTTAATGGGTGAGGCATTTGCAATCACACAATCTCTGCAGCAGAACGGCTTTTACATAATGCTTTTAATGAAACAAAATTTGATTTAGAACTAGTGTGGTGATCGTGAAGAAACTTTGGAAGTCTGTGAATTAGTGCTATAAAGATTGGCTTTTTTACTGAGTAGGAGTGACTATCACTTGCAGTGGAGGCAAATGCAGAAACTTGGTCACAATTCCAGGCTTTTAGCAAGGCATCGTGATAAGCAGCCCGTGAAGATTGATATTTTAATGCTAAAGACAGAAGTGCAATGTGTCTTTGTGCATCTTTCTGTTATAAGTGTAGCTTTGCTGAAACAAAAATTTCGGTAGGATTTGGGAATATTGATGATGCTTTACACATCTTCATTATTAAGGTGCTCTTTTTCATGCTTACGTCTGAAGAGTCTACTCCCTATATGAAAATCGTAGGTGATAACTCACAGGCAAAAATCATTCTTTGCTGATTTCAGAACCCAGAGAAAGCCAAAATTGTGTCAAACTTGGATGTCAGCCATACAGTAGGTCTGCATGGTTTCCATGGACTTCGTTTAGGATTGCATGTGATGTTTGTGAAAATCAGGTATTTTTTGCTCTGGAACTTCAAGACCATTGCTTTCATACAGATGTGATTTCTTACTTGTTCTGCCCCAAATAGCTGTCACATAGTGTAACGGATATGGTTGCAGTCAAAAACATTGACCAACGGAGGTGATCCTGCCCCTCTGCTCTTGTGAGACCTCGCTTGGAGTACTGTGTGCAGTTCTGGTGTCCTCAACATCAAAAGGACATGGAACTGTTGGAACAAGTCCAAAGGAGGG